>JBBPLS010000118.1:0-61928 GCA_038089895.1 Boletellus ananas | reverse complement strand
TTGTATTACTTCACCCAAAACACTAGCATCAACTTGGTATCCAAAAACTCAGGTAACATTGCAAGGAAAAATAGGATAAGCATCGCGGGAAATTTGGGACGAAGGCCCAAACTGAGCTCTACTCGTCTGTGTTGCAGGGATTACCCGAATCTTTCCGTATGTCGTCTTAACCGTCGTCCTCGTCTCAACTTAGGTTCGCGGTCCCCAATTATTGTCACGAGGCGAGCGACGGTGTTTGAAATCAGGGGCACCAACTGCCGAGTTTATGGATGTACACGTCTGCGCCTAAAACATGCCAAGCTTGACGATGACCCTCCGCAGAGGTATGGCTTGGTGCGAGTTCCCTGAAGTGCTCACTGCAGGCATTCTATTACCGAGAAGGGTCTCTGGCTGTACCAAGAAACAAGACAGGTGCTCATATTGCCATTGCCCAAGAGGTAGTACGAGAAACTGTGGGAATCTCACGCTTACGCGCACAGGTGACAGCTGCAAAGGCGCAGTCTGCCTTTCAGGAGAGCCAACAAGGACAGCCTTGAACTAGTCATCTCACTGACGGTACCTGAGCAATACGGCATTCCAATGTCCGTGGTGAGATGAGTTGGTTCACTGCCGATGATCGTGTGTGCTGGACTGAATGAAGATCGGCTATTTGGCAACGCAAATCGACAAATGTGCAAGATATGGACCAATCAGGGTCACTCGGCAAGACTGCCCTCGGTCGCAGTACTGTGAGTTATAAGGCCCATTATCTTTTGAATTTGCGCGTACCTTTTTTGCCATATCCCCGGTGGTAATCTCCATGGTTAGCAGAGCTGAGCGAGTTTCCGAGGGAGACCGGGGACTCCGATTGCGGGACTTGAATGACCCCTCGGACGAGCTGGCTATTCTTAATGAACGTCGTCGCAATGCTTTGGAACTGATCGACAATGCTCATTTCGCGTACGGTGATTCTTCGCACTTCTTCCAGGCCTGTGTCTCATACGTCCCCCCCCCAGCTGGATCCACGCGAAGATATGCATCATCGCAGGTATCGGTTTTTTCACTGATGCGCAAGTCTATTCATCTATTCTCGTGTATACATATTGAATCCTCTCTAGTTATGATATGTTCGTCGTTAGTATCATGGTCTCGATGCTGGGCTATGTTCAGGGTAATGAAAATGGTACGGCAAGGCCTTCTTACTGTCTTCTCGTGTTTACAATCACCCTTCGCAGGCGACCTCAGCCCTTGGCAGTCAGTAGGTCTCCAAGTTGCTGCTCCCATCGGCGGTCTCGTCGGCCAGGTGCTCTTGGGCTGGCTTGCGGATGCCCTTGGCCGCAAGCGGATCTGTGAGCAACGAAAGTACAGCTGCTTGTAGCATTACTCAACGATTTAACATAAGATGGTGTCGAGCTCGTCATTATGGTGACCGCAACCTTTGGCCAAGCCCTCGCTGGTCCCGGGTACGCGGTCGACGTCATTGGTGTTCTCATACTCTGGCGTTTCATTGTAAGTGCTTTGAGACTTCTTCTCGGGGCCCCAGGATATCACGCTTGGCAGATGGGGATTGGCTGCGGAGGTAACCGCTCTGTCAGTACCGTCATCATGTCCGAGTTCGCTCCAATCCGGACCCGTGGGCGTCTCATGACTGCCACCATCGCCTTCCAAGGCTGGGGCCAACTATGTGCGCTCATAGGCTACCTCCAGCTGTTGACTTTTCCAAATCGTGACGTCCGCTAGCTGCAGGCCTTATTGGAACGATCGTTGTTGTCGCATATAGAGACGCAATTCGCAACGCCGATTACCCAAGCGCCGTTCCTGTCGATTATGCCTGGCGTCTCCTCGTCGGCTTTGGATGCATTCCTGGATGTATTGCGTATTGTTTTCGTCTTACCATCCCTGAGACACCCCGCTTTACCATGGATATCGAGCGCAACATCACTCGAGCCAGCCGTGACATCAGCAAGATCGTGCCAGCCGGTCAACATGCTACAACCAAGGATGCAGATGTGGAGCAAATCGTTTCATCCCCCCGTGCATCCCTTGCAGACTTTATCCATTATTTTTCTAAGCAGGCCAACCTGAAAGTTCTCGTCTGCACGGCCTACTCCTGGATCGCATTCGACGTGGGTACCGCAGTCAGGTTCATGGTGGCACACGTGTGCTGATGCCCGTTCAGGTTCCCTTTCACAGCCTCACCCTTAACAGTGCCGCCATCCTGACGTATAGTAACTTTGGCAAAATTGATGGAAATAGCTCCGGCGACGTCTACGAGAGCCTCTTCAGAATATGCAGCGGAAACCTGGTATTGACCGTCGCTGGCTTCATCCCTGGGTTCTGGGCGTCCTTCTGCCTCGTCGACTCTTGGGGGCGCAAGCCGATCCAGCTGATGGGTTTCACTGCCCTGGCCCTCCTTTTTCTAGCCATGTGTACGTCATGTTCTGCACTGTGTGCCTCCCTCACTGATGTTTCGGCTTATTCTACTCACTAGCGCTTGCTTACGTCCCCCTTAATTCCACCGTGCCGGGCCAATACATATTCATCGCCCTGTACTGCCTCGCCAACTTCTTCCAAAACTTTGGCCCACACACGACCTCATTGATCATTCCCGGGGAAGTCTTCCCCACCCGCTATCGCGCCACGGCACACGGCCTGTCTGCCGCATGCGGCAAGATGGGCGGGATTGTTGCACAGCTCGTGATCGGCCAGCAACTGCTAGATGACATCAAAGGCATGCAGGTCGCGTGAGTACGCTTTCCCCCTCCTTTTTTTTTTTTTTTCTCTGGTCATCCCGTGCGTACACATTCTGAGATGGATCGTGTTCGTGCCGAAAACAAAATGCAGGCTGGGAGTGCTCTCCTTTATCATGTTCACTGGCGTCCTTTCGACTTCGTTCCTCCCGGAGACGAAGCACAGAACGCTCGAAGATCTGTCCAACGAGCGTCAAGAGTCGTTCATCACCCGTGTGATCAAGAGGGGCGTCCCCCCACCATATACGACCTGAACGAAAAGGATCAGGGGTTTTCTTTTCATCCTTTCATCTTTATTTTCATACAAGGAGTGTAAACGCCAGGTCTTTGTATTATATCGTACCAATATCATGTACCACACCATAGTTCTGCGCTCTACCGTAGTGCACCGCCAGTTGTCGTAAACGTTCCACTGAGGCCTTGTGAGGGCAAGGGAGTGAGAACACGCGGTAGAAGACGGCGAGAGGAAATTTAGCCTTGATGCGTTGTCCTCACACGTGAATAAATACGCTTAAATTTCTCTGTTCGATCAGCAAGATGGCGAGATGGCATGATGCTGCACCAGCCTCCTGGAGGTAGGCTACGTAGCATCCAAACTGTCGCGCGAGGCGCATTTGTTTTGGGAACGAATCGCAATTATGCGTTGCGTGTCTCCTCATCGCGACAATGATACATCCTAAGGACATGAATACAAGCCACGCAATGGTTTCCGCGCTGGCACCCCGTCCGTCGAGTGGAAAAGGAGGGGGAAACGATGCATCACTGTCCTGCAAGCTGCCGCACGACAAGGATCTCTTCAGCAGTCAGCTGGTCGAGGTTCGCAGCAAAGTTGTTGACGTTTCTCGCCACGCAGTCTTTGAAGAATGTGACGATATGCTCCTGTACGTCGTTAAATCAGTGTGACCCGCATTAATCTACCCTCCAAATATCTACCTTCACATCGATTTGTGATATGGGATCGTTCTTGAGGTCGTCATCATCGTTGTCCTCAAAGATGTCGTCGTTATCGAGATGGGCACCACGTGGGCCAAGCATCTCGGATAGGAAAGCGAACTCGTCTGCTTTGAATCCTTGGTGCTGTTGCTCTTCCTCTGTCCATTCTTCATCCTCATCGTCACTGTCTACGAAACCCTCTCCACCAGGAAAGGAGACCGATTCAGATTTCGAACGGAGATCATGTACCAGCAACTTGAGTGCCTTGACAGGAAACGTCACAGATGTGAACTCGTGGGGACCTACAGAAGCCGGGATCACAGGTAAGGGCCGCACTCTAAAGGACATACCCCAAGAAACAAGCAACGGAATGGTGGAATCACACGCACTCGTCTTTGTCCGAGATCTCGTCATAATGACTGCCACAGCAGGATCGCAACCATGGCGGTCGATCGTTAAAATCTAACCAATGGTCTAATAACAAGCAAGACAAACGTGCTTACCATTCTTCGTTTCAGGCTTGATAACAATGTCACCTTTGACCAACAAATTCTGTAAAGTGGGCCGGCCAGATGCATAGAGCTGAGACAGCGTAAGAGCACTGAGCCTTGTTGGCCAGAAACCTTGGAATGTCTCGGCGTTCTCGCACCACGTCTGAATCAGGATATCAAGGGTGGTCCGGCCTTGTATCGTTCTTGACTCGAGCATGCTCAACACCGCGTCCGCTTGATTGTGTATTAGGAAAATGAACGGAACGATCAGACTTTGTAGGAATGTAGCTGTTTTAGCCGTGAGCATTCGCTCCGCCATCGCGTGAAGGAGTTCGGGAAGTACGGGGAGTACCGATTCGCCTGCTTGACGCAGGATATGGATGATGAGGTCACCGATGACGAGACCACCCGATTCATCTTCATTTCGCAAGAGCTTGGCAATCAACTTCAAAACATGGGCGAGGCCGGACTGCCCAGAAGGGTCATGCCACGATAGAATTTGAGAACAATCTTTCCGGACGATGAGCGTGAGACAAACGACGCCATTCTGTGTAGATGATGGATATGATGCTAACCAGCCGGGCCAGAAGCAACACACCTGCAACACGTCCCTATCCTCGGCATCATTGAGAGAATTGAAGAGGCTCGGAGCAAGAAGTGCGAAGAAGCCATCTCCGAGACCACTTTCTGGAGCTCCCCGAACGAGACTCGAAACAAGATCAACTCCTGAACCCGCGATCCAGGTTTCCTCGTGTTTTGCCGTCGCAATCGCGGTACAAAGAGTTGGCAAAGCTTGTTTTACGACGGTCTCATACACACCTGGAGCAGACGATTTCGCAAGTGAAGCAAGAATGTCAGTGAAAATCGAGAGGAAGATAGGATCTAAGAACGATATTATTACTTGTCTGTCATGAGATCCACACCTTTATTTGTTCGGACGAACCTTTGCTGTTTTTTGTCCATACTTCCAAAATTGCAAGCACGAGTGAATTTGCCAACTCAGTCGTAAGCCATGATGCCTTGTCGACATCAAGCACGACTGACACTGTGCTCAGAACCAAAGAAAGTGTTTCTTCCGTAGTCAACAAGAGGAAAGGCCCAAGGTCCTGAGCAATGCGTGCTACATATGGCTTCAGAGCAGAGTCTTCAGCTCCCTGACAGAAGCTACAAAGGTTTGTGTTAACGCTACAGTTACAAACGAAAATGTTGTTTAACTTGTATACCGCTTTCACAGCGGAAACCTTGACGGGAATGCTGGAGGAATCAGATTCAACCACGTGTATGGCTGCCTCGAGGTATTGCCCAGCCATCTGCAGGGGTAGCAACTTGGAAAATTGACTTGCGAAAACAAACCCTCTGCCTTGCAAGAATGGGAACTCTTACAGGCAACGTGAGTCACAGAAGGGGCATCACCACACGTCCACTGACCTGTTTGGTTAAGAAGAGAAGGTATAACACTAGCGAGCAGCTGCTCGATATCGAGGGGTTTTCGCCGGCCAGAATCTTGTTCTTCTTCAATACACTCGAGAATATCTTCCGCCTGAGAACCGATGGCCGCGAGGCCAGCTTCCAAAGGTTTCCACCTGTCCCCGCGAGTGAGTCAATTGTTCGATCACCGACGAAGTAGACTGACCAAGATAGAACCCCTGCTTCCCGGGTACCTTGACTTGAGCCTATGATGTATTGCAGACTTTCCTGGAATGCTATACAAACCTCTGCAGGCGAGCGGCCCAGGACAGTCTGCGTATTGACTATCACATAAGCTTAGCAAATGCAAGCGCACGTTTCGTACATTCAACAAGCCAAATCCGGCGACGCGAACACCATATGTTTCTGTTTCGTCCTCCTCCTGAGCAACAAAAGCATTTGGGTTGTTGGCCCATGTTTCTTCCTGGGAGAACCCCATCAACACCAATACAACACGACTGATTAGAAGCTGCAAAAATAAACGAATACCCACGTCCTCGGAGGTCATCTGAGCGAATCGGAAAATCGTGCCGATTAGATCAGTGAGATTATGTGATTGGTCGTAGGGGTCAAGCCATTGTTTTGCCTTTCCTCCGCGCACAACATTGGAAACGAGATCAAACAAGGGACAGATAAGACTTGGAAGTTCGACGGCCTCGTCTTCAGCCGAACCAGGTGCTGTTTCGGTTGCATTGATATAGTAAGTTTCGTACGCGCAAAAGACGCTCTTGAGGTGCAAGAGTGAAGAGTCCAGGAATAATTCAATGTAGGCCTTTAGCCCACGAGGGAATGCGGTATTTATAACATCTAATGCCTGCATATTCAAGGACGTGTTAGTGGTTACGTGCTTCCGTACTCGTCTATAGGCTCACTTTGAAAATCTGAATTCTAACGGTCAAACCGTCCCAAGTAGGTTGATTTAGCGAATCGCTGACAGGGTACCCTAGGATTTCCCTGAATGTGTCAAGCCATATTGGAAGGATGTTCTCTGTGGCTTCCTTGACAGCTTGGGGGTGTTGCTCCTTCACCATGTAGAGTGCAGTGACACATTGACAGAAGACAGAGACACTCCGCGAACGGGTCAATGGGCTGTGTTTCTAGAGGAACTCTTAAGATAAAACGTGGGATACGCGGACGAAATCACCTGTGCATCATTCAGAATGACGAGGAGCACCGGCAGCAGTTGCCGAAGCACAGGTAGAATTTGATCCTCCGTGAGATCCGACTTGATAAACTCGGTCAATACTTGCATTGCACCATGAACAGAGTCGGGAGAACCGGACGAAATTAACTCAATGAGATTATTGAGTAGGTCCGGATATTCATCCGGCCAATCACAGGATGCGATCGAGGACAACACGTGGGCCTGAATAGTGGTGTCAGACACATGCTAGTGAAGTACTATGGCCACAGACACTCAATGATCTTATTTTGCGATCTGGGTCAGAGAGTCCGTTGAAGACAGCTTGACGAATCTGGACCTTTATCTGCACGACCGTCAGCCAAGATCGGGCATAAGAAGAACAGGTCGACCTCGACGGATGGCGCATTTCCCTTGAATTGGGGAAAGTAAGGAGACCACCGTTCGGTCACGTATTTCCTAAGGATGATGCTCGCAGAGTATAAAACACGCGATCACCAGGTGCGATCTTGGGAACAAGGAGACAAAAGACTTATCTGGCGAAGAGAAACATCCACGCTTGGAGAGAGTGCCAGCTGAGAGAGTGCCAGCCCAGCCTCTGGAGACGCGTCAGACGCCACCGGGTGAGCATGCTATCGCGTCGGTCGCGACGGAGAGACATGCCTGGGTGCTGGAGAACCTCGGACAGCTTGAGCTCTGCAGCGATCCTGATGTTGGCATCGGTGGCGAGGGTGTCCAGCAACAGCTGCTGCATGTTCACCGTCGCCATGGTCGAGTCGTCGCTCGTTCACGTGCTCGGTGGACGCGTTTGGGACGGCAGTTGCCGCGAGGCAAACCCAGTGAGTGTCCCACTCCCTCCCTCTCGGATTTTGCCCACCTTCCCGCCACATCGTTTTAGAGCTGGTTTCCGGCGATACGACCGCAGATTCCGATGCCTCCCAGGAAACGGGCCCAGTCTCAGATAGGGCCCGGACAAGTGTCAGGCGATAACGTCAAGAAGCAGAAGGTCGCCACCGATGCTGCCAACTCAGCCTCCAAGAAGAAGAGGAAGCGCGTCTCGGATAGGCCTGATGAAGCGGATGCCTCTCAGGCTGATCAAACCAGAACCAGGCGGTTTAGGTGGGGTCGGGTGGTAGGGAGACTCGCCGGCCTCATGGAAATGCCCATGGATATCTTGTTTGAGGTGCGCCCCTGACTCACCTACAGGAGCACGCCGCGGGTTCATTCGCAGCCTAGATATTCGGGCATCTCATGCCATTGGATGTCTTGCGTCTTGCGCGTACCACAAAGCAATTCAGACGAATCCTCATGCATCGTTCCTCCGTATCGATTTGGATAGCCGCCCGCAAGAACGTGCCCAACTTGCCCGATTGCCCCCCTTACATGAGCGAGCCCCAATTTGCAAATCTTGTCTTTGATACACATTGTCATGTCAGATTTGTTTCTTCGTATCCCCCATCGGCTCCTGACCACCTTCCAGGAATGCTTGTCACCCAACATCCGGTCAGTCGACTGGCGAATTGGGCGGCGGATCTGTTCCAAGTGCGCCAAGGACTGGTAGGTGCTGTCCTTCTCGTTTACATACTTCATCCATCTCGCTGTTGCAGCATGATGGAAGAATACCCACCCGTTGGCGAATCCGTGTACAAGTCGGTTCCTAGCAAATATGGCAGTGAGCAACAGTAGTGCTACACTCGTTTGTTTTCATTAATTCTTCTCCAGAACGAGGACGCCCGTCTTACTATGCTAAAGATTTGCGCGAATTTCACTCAAAGAGGACAGCCTTTACTGACCCTGAGGAGCGCGACCGGTTCATCAAGGAACGCCAAGCCCTGGTTATTCAAATGGAAAAGGTAATGCAAGCTCTTTGCGAGTTTTGTGGGGACATCATTGATGCCGGCTGCCTAACAGCACGGTGGTTTACTCGAACTTTGGGCCGCTAGTCAAGCCAGAGACCGTTCGGAACAACTTGACGACCTCCGACGCGAAAGAAAGGAGGCGTAAGTACCCCATGTAGCCGTCAGAAGAGTATGCTGAATGGGCCACATAGGATTATCGAGAAATTAACAGAACTTGGTTGGGGGTCTGAGATCGCTCAGATTCCCTATCGTGATGATCTGTCTTACCACAGACTCGTCAAGCAACCAACTCGCTTGACACCTCGTAGTAGGTTGCATCTCATTTTTGGTAGTGTTGTCACCTCATTCGCTCTAGTCTGGGCTAATATCCAGGGCGAGATGGTCAGACACATGGAGCTGATGAAAGCGCAACGCCTCGAACGTGAGCGCAAGGCACTGGTCATTTCGCGCAAGAGAATCGCAGTATCTATATTACGTGCTTACAAGGTTTCGCATCTCCCCCTGACGGACGTCATGCCTGAGCCGATGGACTTTTGTGCTATTCCTCAAATTTTGGAAATTGTTGAACTTCCCACAGAGACTCAAGTCACTGATGACACCTTTACTCCAATCGTAGAAAATATGGATGAACTGATCACCGAGTGGCGTGCTCGCATTCTCGGGTTGCTTGTCCAGAAGGTCAAGGATTCCCTATGTTCTCAGAAGGTTCGGACGGATCGTCAGAGCGAGACCCCCCACTCCACGTTGGTGGACAATCCGACAAGTTCGTCCTCTACAGACCCCGTGGGCAAAGGGAAGGCCAAAGCTGTTGAACCATCCATCCCCGACGACTCTCAGATCATACAAGATCTTTCATTAGCCACTACGGTCTTCAATTGCAAGAGCTGCAACCCTCGATTTGGTATCTCTTACGGCCTTTACGACACTGATTTCGGTTCTGACACCGACTCTGCCTCGTCAGACGACGACTTTTTGGATCCCTGGGGTTTCGGTTTAGGCTTGCGTCGTCCACGCCCGAAGTCCACTCCGCTCTTCTTTCCCAAGGTCCTAGGACATCATTGCTTGACGAAACAACATGGGTTCAACTGGGACAATCCTAATGGAGATCCTACTAAGCAATACGACTACCCGTTGGGCAACCGTACGCGGTGGAGCTGTCACCACCTTCAGGTGGATGAGACAGCCAGTAAGATGGCTGCCAATGTCATCATGTCTTGTGGTTTGGATCCCGAAACGACGACCACTGATATGATGGACGGATCGAATCATCAGTTGGCCTGCCTTGAATGCCTTGAATGGTCAGACGAGGAGTGGGACCAAGCTGAGGCATCAGTGTTTGGTTGGCGCGCGGCAGTAAGCTCATCTGGTTCCTCTGCTGTACCTAGATTAATGGTGGTGTCAGGTTGCTCACAACTGTCGGTCCCACCCAACCAAAGTAAACACCAAATGGAAGTTGATTGACGACGAGCTCGCGCACGACATCGAGAATGTTGACGAGGAATACAGGGCCAATCAAGTTATCCTTTCGGCCCTTCTGTCACAAGGCCTAGCGGAAGATGTGTTCGATCCCCTTTCGGATCCAGTTTGGCTCTGCGCACACTGCTTGGACCTTCCAAGTGAAGCGGACTGCACAGGCCTGTCAAAGATGAAGGATCATATTAGCCAGGTGTAAGTCAACTAGCCGTTTGGCTTCCGTTCGAGGGTTTGATCAAGCATTTTCCAGACATTCCATCTCGGAACCGCAAGAGAACCAAGACTATTATAAAAACTACGAGTCGCCCCAAGGCCGCAAAGTGCGCACACCCCACCTGAAAATCACCATCGACATGGAGAGACCAGATGATGTGCCTGGCCCGGGTGAGAGACATGTCTTTGACCCGTGGTGTTTGGGGCTCTCAGAGGACGAGTTTGAGGACGATTATTACGGTGATGATTTCTTCTTTTGATCAGAGGAATGCATTTTGCGGTCCAAGGTTCTGATGGACTTGCAGCTCATTGTAAATTAAGCTCCCCATATTTCGTTACTGTACCTTGTTCCGCTATGTTATAAACCCATACTATTGAGTAACTGATGTTACGGTTGCAATAATGCTGATGCTGATTTTGTCAACCATTTGGGCATCCTTGACGTGCAGATCAACCGCTGGCGGGAGGAAAAAACAGATTACCAAACATCTAGATCACCAACTCCCCTTCTACGCTACCACTGTCCAGACCTAATCGTGGAAGGATTGCCTCGTAGCGATCCCGATCTAGATGCTTAAGATACCGAAGAACTTTAGCACGGTCGTGAATGAGTTGGCGCAAGGCCCTCCGGTTTGCTACGTCTTTCCGGAACTTGAGCAGATGTGACCATAAGTTACGGATACGGAACGTCAACAGCGCGGCTATCAGACAAGTGGGCAAATTGGGACATAGGGCATTAAACTCGAGCTCGTACCTTGAACCTCTGGTCGACCTGTGTCATTCGGTTGCTGAGGTGTCGAAAAGGCTGCGATGATGCGTCTGCGATTCTCATAGGCGAAACCTTTCGCGTTCGCGTTCCTGAGGTCCACTAGTCGAGCGAACATGTTGGCCTTGCGAAGCTCTTCCTTCATGGCCACTTTCGCGCGCTCTACCCCATCCTCTTTAAGCGTGGTTACGCTCCCCTCGACGGTCAAGGAAGGGAGATCATCGAAGAGTAATTTCTTTTCCTCTCCCCCCTCTATCCCGAAGCTCAGATTGGACGGTAGGTCGACTTTCCCCTCGGAAAGATGCAAAACCCGAGGTTCTGCATCTTGGGAGTAGACTTCCTCCGGGGTCAGGATGGTCTTTTGAAGGTCGCACCCGACCCACTTGTCTTCTTTGTTGTACTCGGAGCCCAGGACGACATAGAGACGGTTCGCATCCTTGGCATGTTTACGATCGACCTTGGCCTGTAGCTTCGAGACCGCTTTCTTTGGACCGTGGAGTTTGCCTTGACAGATGGCAGAAGTATGAAGCTCTCCCCGGCTGGAGGACGCGAGACAGCGAGAAGCTAGATGTAAAAATAAGGTCGTTTCCCATGCAAAGCGACAGTAGCACCTACCTCGGGCGAGACACGACCTGAACATGGAATAGCAGACCAAAACTTGTCAGTCTTTTTCGGTACACGCCCGTGAGAAAGGGATCGGCCGAGCACTATAAAGAGCCGTTAGCAACCTTTTTCCTCTCCAAGGGAGAATGCCACGCTGCGCGATGTAGACCACTCTACCGTCGATGACAGTGCCAGTGACTTCACATCCCAAGTCCTGATCTCTCAAGAACATTCACCAGCTTAGGAAGTGTCGTTTCGACGCTTTTGCAGGACACGGCATGTCGACATTACCCTGGAACATACATTTCTACCGCCTTGTCTACATTCCCCGTGTATCTCTTTGGAATGGCAACCCTTTGTGGCGCGCATCCGTGTTGCTCTATGTTCATAGTCTGATGGCCTATTCCACCATCAAGCGCTCTTCAAGGGGTACACCTAACCAGTGTCTAGCCGGCGAGATTGCATTCCTTTTCCACATCCACAAGCAATGTCTCCCACTTTCCATCGTGCAAAGATGCAAGCCTCTTCCACTCCTCATCCGGATGAACTCGTCTGAACCAAGCAGTGCGAGCCGCAAGAATAATGTCTGCATAGGAAAAGGTGTCCCCCATCAACCACTTGCCCTCGACCTTGTCATACCACGCCTTTGCAGAATGGTAGTATTTCTTCTCGATGATATCCCAATGGGCATCGCGCTTGGGTCCCTCGGGCGACCACTCGTCGACCTTCTCTCCAAAGGCCGCTTCTCTGGTGCGGACAAAGTACTCTCGGCTACGCTCGTTCAAAATTTGCGACGAGCGCCAGCGACTGAATCTACCCGATTCTCCTCCCAGTGCAAGCAGCGCCGAGTCGAAGGCGTTGATCAGACCTTGCGATCCGGGAGGGAAGACGGGCCTCTCCGGGTAAGTCTTGTCAAGATACTCGGCGATCGCGAAGGAATCGGTAATGATAGCGCCGGTGTTGGGGTCCTCGAGGACAGGTACCGTGTACGTCACTCTCCCGTCGACAGTCGTGTTTTGTGATGCGCCAATCTCTTTCAGTGTGGGGGCGATGTCGGGGTACTCGACCCAGATGGTCTCGTATGGAAGTTTCTTGTAGCCCAAGACGAATCTAATTAATGAAATGTTCATTAAACGAACGCAGCCCTGTTTACGGTGGTGCGCTCGCACCTAGGCTTTGCGGGATTGGGCGACCAGGTCTTCCCCGGGAGCTTGGAGGGGATGTCATACAGAACTAGAGGCAACATTGGGAGACGCCCCGTCCCGTCGGACTCTAGCTACCCGCCTTTTTATTCACTAGCACCCCACGGCCAACCCAGGGCTAAAACCATGATTACCGACTGAGTAATCTGCTTTATCAGCAGCACGCTCGGCTGCCACCCCCGTCGTCCACACAATAAACGGATATGCCAAAAGGGTAACCATGCTGTTCTGGCAGTGGTGTTTGGCTGCGGACGGCAAGCTAGGAGCTCATCACCAAGCTTTCAAGCTTCGAGGGTGCATGCCAAGTGCTCGAGGTGTTTCCCGAACGTACATCCGGTACACCTACAGTGTGTTGCATAGTAAACTGTAGGTAGTGACACTAACTCATGCAATTATGTTTGGATATGTTTGTTTTATTGGAAGATCGAAAATACCGCAAGAGTGTCCATGTCACTCCAAGCTGGGCGGACTGTGGGCGCAGGCCACAGTCCTACAGCTGTGTGCGAGGAGAGGCGCTCGGGCTATCGAGCTCGTATGCCGTGTCCATCAGACACTATGCGAGGATCAGCTTCTAGTTCTCTAGGTCCTAATACTGCTATTCCGACCGCTGCCCTCCGCAACAGTGTGAGGTACCAGCTACCAGTCTTAAGGCCTATTGAAGGAGTTGGCCAAACCACGCGCATGGGCGGGGGGACGTCCTCGGATAAACCGGTCACGATGGGGTGAGGACGACTGGGGAGGGGGAAGGCCTCCTGCTCGGCAAGTCTAGATACTGGGTGGGCGCACGGGCCAGGCACGACTAGCATCACCCGCAGGTCAATCAGACGCCTGAGGTCCTTTCGGACACCCGCATGCACTTTTGCGCTGCCATGTGATCCCCGTGGTACATAGAGCCAACCATCGTGGGACCTCCGAGTCTCCTCGCCATCCGAGGATTCGACGAGTGATACGGAACCTGTCTTCGGACCTTCGTTCCCGGGTTATCGTATTGGGGGTGCAAGCATCAAAGGACGATCGTAATCTGAGACCGCCAACCTGGTTACCTTTCAAGATCCTCCGTTTCCGTCGTTTGTATATGCGGCTCGACAACCCACTTGCCAGGTCAAGAGGTCGCCCTTGCGTGGGGGACTACCAAGATCAATCACAGCCCAAGGGATCAAGCAGAGCGACTCAGATCACGACTGAAAGGTGCTAGATCGTTTGCTGGTGACAGTATGGTACCTCGGGTCTATGTTCTTTCAATTGGCCGATGAGCCGGCTGCGTGGAATTTGTGTCACTACACTTTATTATACGACGCACAGTAATCACATTTAGGCGGTGAGATTGCATTCCTTTTCCACATCCAAAAGCAATGTCTCCCACTTTCCATCGTGCAAAGATGCAAGCTTCTTCCACTCCTCATCCGGGTGAACTCGTCTGAACCAAGCAGTGCGAGCCGCAAGAATAATGTCTGCATAGGAAAAGGTGTCCCCCATCAACCACTTGCCCTCGACCTTGTCGTACCACGCCTTTGCAGAATGGTAGTATTTCTTCTCGATGATGTCCCAATGGGCATCGCGCTTGGGTCCCTCGGGCGACCATTCGTCGACCTTCTCTCCAAAGGCCGCTTCTCTGGTGCGGACAAAGTACTCTCGGCTACGCTCGTTCAAAATTTGCGACGAGCGCCACAGACTGAATTTGGCCGATTCTCCTCCCAGTGCAAACAATCCCGAGTCGAAGGCACCGATCAGACCTTGCGATCCGGGAGGGAAGACGGGCCTCTCCGGGTAAGTCTTGTCGAGATACTCGGCGATCGCGAAGGAATCGGTAATGACAGCACCAGTGTTGGGGTCCTTGAGGACAGGTACCGTGTAGAGCACTCTCCCGTCGGAAATCGTATTTTGTGATGCGCCAATCTCTTTCAGTGTGGGGGCGATGTCGGGATACTCGACCCAGATGGTCTCGTATGGAAGTTTCTTGTAGCCCAAGACGAATCTAGAATGTTCATTAACTGGTGCGGCGCTGTTTGCAGTGGCGTGCTCATACCTAGGCTTTCCAGGGTTGGGCGACCAGGCTTTCCCTGGGAGCTTGGAGGGGATGTCATACAGAACTAGAGGCAACATTGGGAGATGTCTTGTCGTGTTGGACTCTAGCTAGCCGCCTTTTTATCCACGCGTAGCACATAGCCTACAGGGTATAAATCACCGACTGAGTAATCTACTTTATCAGCAATGATTCAGCACACTCGGTTGGCTGCCACCCCCGTCGTCTATACAGTACACCGGTGTGCCAAAAAGCTTTCCAAGCACGGTATCCATGCTGTTCCGGCAGTGGTGTTTGGCTACGGACGGCCCGGGCAAGTCAGGAGCTACTGATTTGAACGTGGTATAGCATCGTGGGAAAGTCTCGCCCCTTCGAAGTTTTCTAGCGGCCGTACTGATTCGAGCGCTGCGTTATGGGGTCGACAAGGAAGCACACGGCGGCGTCTTCGTCCAAGACGCGCTCTTCCTCTTCCAGAGAAATATCACTGAAAAGGGTAAAAGGAGAGAACTTTTACCGCAATGCGAAACAAGTCGCTCGAGCGAAGATGCTCACGGGGGGAAGGGCGGTCCGGGACAAGGACGGAAAGATCATCAAGGCAGCTGCGTTCCAGAAAAGCGAAAGTGAAGTGAGTTCTGGGCGTGTGCAGCCCGATCGGCGGTGGTTTGGTGCGTATTCGCGTGCCAGAGCATTTACTGTATGACCTTATCGATATCGTCAGGCAATACGAGAGTGATTTCACAGACTGCGCTCGACCACTTCCGAACGAGTCTATCTACGAAAAAAGATGACCCATACTCTGTCCTTCTCCGCCGCAATAAGCTCCCTATGGCGCTTCTGGACGATGCAGCCAACCCAAATATTCGCAAGGTGAGCTCTCCCTGCAATTCATTTACGGTATTAATCTTGTCTACACATAGCGATCGCATATCGTGGAAACCGAACCATTCAGTGAGACATTTGGGCCAAAGGCACAGCGAAAGAGACCAAGGCTGGAAGCCGGAACGTTTGAGGAGCTTAGCAAGGTTGGCGCAGCAGCCACAGAACAGCACGGGGGCCCTGCCGAAGGATCTTCAAGTACTTTAGTCGGTTTTCTTGACTTGTTTCCTCTGTTGACAAATGTTGCAGCGGATCCACAAGTCCTTGTCGGAGAATTTCAGCCGGTGCATGCCGATCGCATCGAACCCATCTTTGCAAAGGGGACTTCGCGACGCATATACGGTGAATTGTACAAGGTGATAGACTCGTCAGATGTTGTCTTGCACATCCTGGATGCCCGTGACCCACTTGGGACCATGTGCGAGTCGGTGTTAGAGTACCTGAAGAAGGAAAAGGCACACAAGCAAGTTGTCTTGGTTATCAACAAGTGCGACCTAGTGCCCAATTGGGTAACTGTACGTCTCTGCGCATTCGTATTCACTCGAAGCACAGACCCTCTGATAGGCAAGGTATATACAACATCTTACTCCAAGATACCCTACGATTGCCTTCCACGCGTCACCCAATCACTCGTTTGGAAAGGGTTCCCTCATACAACTCCTTCGCCAGTTCTCACAACTTCACTCGGATAAGAAGCAAATATCCGTAGGTTTTGTGGGATACCCCAACGTCGGAAAAAGCAGTGTAATAAACACCCTTAAAAGCGGCAAGGTTTGTCGCGTCGCACCCGTTCCGGGAGAAACCAAGGTTTGCCGTTTCCCCTCAGTCCCGTAGTTAAAATCTTATGCGTCCTACTTAGGTCTGGCAATACATTTCGCTAACTCGACGGATCTATCTCATCGACTGTCCTGGAATCGTGCCTACATCTGCGCACGATTCGCAAACCTCCACAGTTCTCAAGGGCGTTATCCGCGTTGAGGCCTTACCCACGCCGTCCGACCATATACCCGCATTGATGGAACGCGTAAAACCGCTTTATCTTTCCAGAACATATAATGTTCCTCTCCCTAATCCGCACGATCCGACGCGCGGATGGGACCCTGAACAGTTTCTGAACGCACTAGCGAAGATGAAGGGGCGGCTTCTCAAAGGCGGGGAACCGGACGTAGATGGCGTTGCCAAAATTATACTGACCGATTGGATCCGAGGTCGCATACCATTTTTCGTTCCGCCGCCTGAACGACCCGAGGAGCTTAATAGAATTGAGGCGAAATCGGAGCCCAAAGGAAAGGCCAAGGCTGTGGAAGAAAAGGAACCCGTGAGTGTGAAGCAGAACCTGGGCTCGATTATACAGAAGAACGCATTCCTCGCTGAGGACATGAGGCCATTGGAGTGCAATACTGGGACTGATGAAGGTGCCATTCTAGAGGAGGGCTCCCTTGAGGAGCAAGTGGCGTCGGAGGACGCGCCCGATGCTGGCAGTGACGTTGATCCGGAACTGTCGTGGAATGACGTGTTCGATGAAGAGGGTCATCAAGATGCGAACAGTGGTGTCTCCAACACAGCCGTGGAATCTACCCAGGGTAGGTTGTCTCGCGGCGCATCATCCCTATCAATCACTCTCGTTATCATGGTAGAGGATGTGCCTTGGGATGAGGAGCCTCCCGCGCCCGCCAAGAAAGAGCCCCGGGTGAAAACTAGCAAAGTGTGTTACTTTTTGTTCCATATCCCGTTGCATTTACGGCTATTACAGAAGAGAGCCGAGAACTTTTACACGAACGCAAATGTAAAGAACAAAAACCGCGGAAAGGCAGCTTTGCTCAAGTTGTCCGTTGGCAAGAGTCGGAAGCGTCGTTAGACAGGTCACTATTCTAGCAGTACTGTTCTGGGCCTCTGCATGCATCGGCACGCGTGTATCAAAAACCGAATGCTCATGGCGAAATATATGGACCGAGCGCGATTCTGCCTAGACTCCGTCTAAAAGGGGCTATGCTGAGTCGATGCCGTCGAAGACGGGCTGGTCACCAGTCTAGATTCCGCCCGTAGCAATAACCCGATGTTTCATGAGAATTTCTGCCCGACAAACCATTTGGACTTGGTGCGGGCGATAATCAATTTCCCACGCCGATTATGCTGTCCCTATAAGATGGGGCACGGCGGAAGCGCTGAAATCTCGCATCTTTGCTTTCCCAACCATGTCCATCACCAAAATCCACGCGCGCCAGGTAATCCCACTACGCATATACGCTGGACCAAGTGCTACACTGACATGCTGTCGCTCAGATCTTCGACTCCCGTGGTAACCCGACGGTCGAAGTCGATCTCCACACCGAGAAAGGTGATGACACATACACGGCGACAGACCGAACGCAGCTCATGGACTCTGCAGGTCTCTTCCGTGCCGCCGTGCCCTCTGGTGCATCTACTGGGGTCCACGAAGCCGTCGAGCTTCGTGATGGCGACAAGGCCAACTACGTCGGAAAGGGTAGACGATCCGCAATTTAGGCTCCTGAATGGTATCGTTGATTCTCATCTCGAACAGGCGTCAGCAAGGCCGTTGCGAACGTCAATGATATCCTTGGCCCTGAGCTGATCAAATCCGGCCTCAAGGTTACTCAACAAAAGGAGGTCGATGATTTTCTGATCAAACAGGATGGTACTCCAAACAAGGGCAAGTACGGTGCCAACGCTATCCTCGGTATCTCCATCGCGGTCGTCGTGGCCGGCGCTGCAGAGAAGGGTGTTCCCGTGTACCAACACTTGGCAGAACTTGCTGGCGTCAAACCTCCCTATGTTCTTCCCACACCGGCTCTCAACGTCATCAACGGTGGTTCGCATGCCGGCAACAAGCTCGCCTTCCAGGAGTTCATGCTCCTTCCGACTGGTGCTACTTCTTTCACTGAGGCCTTGAAGATCGGTACGGAAACATACCACACGCTGAAGAAGGTCATCAGTGCCAAGTATGGTATCGACGGTCTGTACCGTCCATGGGTTCTTTTGATATTTGCTCACCTGTCTCTTCTCTGGTAGCTGTCAACGTTGGTGACGAGGGAGGATTTGCCCCTAACGTCGGCAGCGCCGACGAAGCACTCGAACTTCTGAGCGAGGCGATCAAAAAGGCCGGCTACGAGGGCAAGATCAAGATTGCTCTTGACGTCGCTTCGTCCGAATTCTACAAAGACGGCAAATACGACCTAGACTTCAAAAACCCCAACTCTGACCCCCAGAAGTTGTTGTCTGGGACTGAACTCGCCGATCTGTACCTTAGTTATGTGAAGAAGTACCCCATTGTTTCGATTGAAGACCCTTTCGACCAAGACGACTGGGGTTCCTGGGAGTACTTCACGAAGCATAGCAAGCTTCAAATTGTTGGCGACGACCTGACTGTCACCAACCCTGCGCGCATCAAGACCGCTATTGAGAAGAAGGCATGCAACGGTTTACTTCTCAAGGCAGGTGCTCCAGTGGTTCTGACAATGACGTAGCACTGACAGATTATTTGATCAGATCAATCAAATTGGCACTATTTCCGAGTCTATCCAGGCGTAAGTTTTAGGTGTTCCATTGTGCAGACCACATGTTTATTGCGTCTCCAGCGCACAACTCGCCCAATCAGACAACTGGGGTGTCATGGTTTCCCATCGTAGTGGTGAGACTGAGAACACCATCATTGCCGACATCGTCGTCGCGCTCGGCACTGGTCAGATCAAAACCGGTGCGCCAGCACGAAGCGAGCGTGTCGCCAAATACAACGCACTGCTGCGCATTGAGTAAGATTGACAATCCCCCGGTGACGTACTGCTCACATTTCTGTGCAGGGAAGAACTCCAAGGAACGGGTGCGTTGTACGCTGGAGACAAGGGGCTGTCGGCTGGTCTGGAAGCACCTGCCCTGCTGAAAAAGTGAAAAAATATATACTGCCCGCCGAATATTGCGAGTTTCTCCGAGCGGTTGGTAGCTCTGGGCGATGTTGTATTATCCATTAGACGTATGTGCTGTGCCTTTTGTACCAGTACTGACGAATTGCAGTCGTGAATTATACATGGACTTGAATTAAGCCCCCGTTGAAAGATAAGATAACGCGAATAATCACGTGCCCGATATATTGCCCGTTAAGCGCTCCGTCCGTGTTGTGCCAGGTTGATGGGCATGTCAAGGTGCAGTGCTCTTATCCCCTGGATGACTCGACATAATTGGAAGCGCACAGTCATCCTTCTTTGTGTGCCTTGCTCACTGGAAATCAGAGAGCATCTTTGGCATCAAACCAACTTGGCCCGTTCGGCTCGCAGGCTTGTTCCCGCGCCATACCCAACCATCACGCCACCCCGAACAGCCTATATAAATGCCACACATCGGTTCCTCTCTCTCTCATGTCTACCACACCCACCAAGTCCACCCAACCTCATGACGCGCAGGGCGCCCGCCTGAACGAAGGCATCGCAGCCAAGGAAGTGCGTGCTCATGAGCATGCCCGTCACCGTACCAAGGAGCGGCGGGAGCATGCGCTCGCCAAGGAGCGCAAGGAGAAGGCTTCCGCTGTGCGGGTGCTCGGGCTCAAGGTGACCCACGGAGCCAAGCTCATCCGGAAGCTCAGCATGGAGAGCTGGGACGGGGAGGAGCCCGAGGAGGAGGCCCCGGCGACGGCGACGGCGCCTGTGCAAGCACGGGCGCGGGAACACGAAGGCGGTGACGTGGCGCCGCCGAGAGCCAGCACGGGCTCGTTCACGACGCTCACGCTGGGCGACCTCGTTTCGCGACCGCGCCGACCCAAGGCGAAACGTGCGTTGGCGTTGTCGTTTTTGGCGATTGACTGACGGGCGTGCGCAGCGTTCGATTTCGAAGTGATCCCTCCGATTCGGCCCGTTATCGCGCTGGATGACCCGGAAGTGGATGAACCATGGGAATACATTACCCGTGCTAGTCTCAACGACGGATCTGCCTGGAAGGGTAAATCCTATGCGCAAGCTGTTGCCAGCGCCATGTGAGGGTCGAGGGACTTGCACGCAGACGGACCTCCGAGTTTTTATGGCATGCTTCACCCGACTCTTTCGTGACGACGCGATGACGACCCTCTTTTGAATTTCGGCTTCTTGATACACTCCCTTTTAGACGGGATAGTATGCTCGGTCTTGACTAATTCCACATAGCCTTTCCTAATAGTTGTTTTGGTAGTCGGTTTAGGATTATAATGCACCGACTGCTTGACCGCGTGAAATTTTCTTTCGACAAGCGAGTTTGTCCGCTGACGTATCATAATACACGGAGAAGCCGGTGCTTATCATCAACGGAACCGAGCGCCGACATCTAAACCAGCGCTTGTGCTCACCGATCCGGTGCGGACGGCCGTTGTGTCTTTTTTTTTTTTTTTTTGACAACAAAAGAAAAATCAGGCAACCCGGATGAAATTACAGGGAAAAACAGAGCACGCTGTTAGAGCCGGGCGACGCGCACGAGCGTTCACGAGAACCCCGTGCGAATCGTAGGCATAAAGATCGGAAGCGGGTGAGCCTAAAATGAAACGTGCGTGCATGAGCCCGAGCAGGGAGGAAGAAACGTTGGACGGATCGCGATACCTCTGTGTTGAAGACGTATTCTAAACGGGAAACAGGTCGGAGGCGTCAGGCACAAGGGGACCAAGGGCCAATGTGAGACAAGACGTTGCGTACCGTTCAGTGGGAGGACGCTCGCGTCCGAGAAGAGCAGGTACAGGTACTTTAGTGTCTCGCTCTGCCGATTGGGAATTCGGCATGTGTGCGCGTGAGTGTGAGTGTGGGTGGGGCTGTGCGTATCGGTTTGGGGCCAGGGCTCACCATCAAGAATGTTTCCATTTTGTCGTCTAGTTCGACAGGCACTTGATCAACGTTCTTGATACTGGCAAATCCACCCGTAGGCACGCGGCAATGCTTCTCGATCGCTTGGAAGATGGCCCATCCCTGATCACGGTACGTCGTATCACCTGTCAATCGAAAGGCGATGAAGAGTGATTCGACCGTCTCTGGACTGCAATCAAAGGCAACATTCGAACGGTTGCGCCCGACAAAGAGCGAAATAAACAGACCGCAAAATGTATCTTGCATCAAGCGAGGGTATTCTCCCTGGCCTGACGAGGTAAGTCTCGACGTTTACCCGACAGGAGGGTTGCTTCTCACTTGGACCCCTTGATATACCAGTCTTTCCGGCCCGCCCAGTCGTCTACCCGATCCCCAGGAGTCCGGAAATGGACAATTTCTGCAGACAGCCCGCTGCGAAGACGAGTGATCGAAGAGGGGGACAAGCGAAAATGGGCGGAACGACGTACGTCTGGGTGTCGTGGGTAGCCATGCATGTTTTGACAAGTTCCACGCCGGTGGCCCAATCCCGCTTAGCCTGCTCCGTGAGTTCATGTGGTAATGGAGGGACAGAGACGCGATCTACGAGCGCCCCGGCGGTCGTCGCGCCCAGCATGAGCGAGCCACCCAAGAAACACACGAGATGATCTTGCTTTGGAACAAGTTGCCAAGCCCTGTTGAGTGAACCCGGGTGAGGATCCGCAAGGGGACTGGAGTGTGGTGGTTGCACACGAACGTTTCGCCCTGACCCTGACGGCCTCGGGGATCGAGTTCGGCGGTATAGACCAGCTTGCCGGAAACGCTCTTTTGTATGAGGTGGTCATGGATGCCCGTCATCGCGTGATCGTAAAGCTGCCAATTATGAGCGCCACGCAGTTGGCTGCGTAGCGTGAACTTACAACGCGGTAGACGGCTTCGGTCTGATTCTGCAAACGATTTCTTCAAAGAGAGCTACAAATAAGAACTTTTGGAGACCCACAGTCTGAAGGTACTGTTTCCTGCGGGGAAAAGAGGGGTAGCTTGACGCTGAAGGCAAGACGGATCAGGGGACTCACAGTAGATACTCATAATATGAATCTCCGCGGGAACCAAGGCGTATGGATGCAGCCCGGTAACGACCACTTTCCGGGCTGACGGTGGAAACGGAGATGAGGGATGTCTTCGCGAGGTCGTCTACGGTACATACTCGATAAAGATGGGTACCAGGCCATGTGGGAGTCTCGCTGCTTTGAGGACGGCCATGACCTGTGGTGGTGGGTGGGAGCGGGATCCGTTTTCAAAGCAGACGGAGACGTACCTCTTCGGCCTTTTCCCAAAAAGTGTCCTCGTCCGTGAGGTAGGAGAGGTAGCGGAGCTCGAGTTGCAGGGTTGCAGCTTCCGCGGTGCTGACGAGGCCGATATTGTCGTGGTCGGGCACGCCTTCCTGGCGGTGCAAGTTGACCGAGGAGAGAGGGAGGCCCGAAGGCGTCTCGAACACGGGGAGAATGCGGTTTCCAAGGTCCCGGGCCTTGTCGAGCAAGACGGGATCCTCGCCCGAAAGGTGGTATGCGGCGAGCAGCCCACCGAGGACGCGGATGGTCGTCTGGAATGGAATCATGGCGTTGATGGGACGGTCACGGGGGTGGGCACCGCGCGTACCTCGAACGTGCTGAAATTTCCGTCACGATCAAAGGACAGGTGATGTTGGATCCATTCCCTGGCTCTCTGGTACTCGTCACGCAGCCCCATGATAAGCATGGTGTCGATGGAGTCCGCCACGGTGTATCCGACGCCACCAGCCTCTGTTAGGTTTGAGCCCGTGTGAGATAGCGGGTGGTACTCGTCATCGCCCATGGCATCTCGCTCTGAAGCGGTCAGTTTTGGGGATGGCCGGATGGCGGTACTCACCGTACGCGGACCAAGCATGCTGTATATGGAGATGAAGAGATAGGCGGATGGGCCGAGCTGCATGCGCACCTTGAATGCTTCTACCACCGCCTCACGCCTTTCGACGTCCGCAGTGAACGTTGGTGTGATGCCGGGCCTGACACCGGGGAGGGGGATCTGGGTGGTGTAAATTGCTCCAAGCCCGTCTAATGGAAGCTGGCCCCGAGTGAGATGGAGGGCGTACGGGGCCAGAATTGGTGCACATGCCTGAAGGAGGACGAACAGGGAGGTGGCGAGGATGAGGCCGTAGAGCAGCTTGAGGGACGGGGCGCTCTGCGGAATGAGGACTCGGGCGTGGACTCGCAGCGACGGGGACGCACTCTGGCCTTGATTTCCGGGGGCGCTGGCGAGGCGGACGGCAGCTTTCTGTGCCGCATCTGCGAGCCGGCCATGTTCAAGCTGGTCGGAAAAGGAAACTCGGGAGGGCTGGCTGTCACGTCTCTCCACCATGGCCATCAAGCTGACCCCGTTGCCGCTTCCTCCCTCTGCTGATCCGTCCTTCTTTGTCGAGTTTGGCCGCCAGGTCGAGGGCGTCGACCCCGGCGCACTCACGCCAGACCAGTTTGCTGCCGTCTCCGACGCGCTCTACAAGGTCAGCGTCTTGCGATCGCCCGAGCATCCCATGACCTCGCCCACCAGCACGGCGCCCTCTTGTTCCGCGACGTCACCCTCACCCCGGAGCAGCAGTACGCACTCACCAAGGCAATTCCCTCGCCCCGCTTCCTCCCCGTCGCTCACCCGCGCCACCTAGGCTTTCGACCCGCAGTCCGAGAGCTACGGCCACGGGAACAACAAGACCCAGTCCGCCAAACAGTCCATCCTGCACCCGGATCTCAAGACCATCCCCCGCGTGCCCCAGGTCCAGCTCATCGGCAACGGGACCGTGACCGATCACGAGGGCCTCGCGAGCGCCGCCCTCAAGCACCCCTCCCACACGACCTTTCACAAGACGCGCGTGTCCGAGCAAGACGAGGCCAAGGGGTACACCCGCTTCTACCGCTGGCACATCGATGCCGCGCTGTACGACTACAACCCGCCGCGCGTGACCACCCTGTACGGGATCACCGTCCCCAAGGGCGACCGCCAGACGGTGCGGTACGACGACGGGACGGGGGACGAGCTGTCGGTCCCCCTCGGCACGACCGCGTTCGTGTCTGGCAAGACCATGTTCGGGCTGCTCTCGCCCGAGCTCAAGAGCCTGGCCGTGCGCGCGTCGGTGCGCTACGCCCCGCACCCATACGTCTGGATGGCGCCCGCGCGCGCCCTGCCGACCGGGCTGGGCATCGAGAGCGAAGGGCGCGAGCTCCCCGCGGCCGAACTGCCCGAGTGGGAGGCGTCCAAGGTCAAGACGTTCCCCGTCGTAGGTCTCGCCCGTCCGACGCCGCGCGCGGTCGCTCACACGGTTGCCCGCAGCTCTGGAAGAACCCGGTGACGGGCGACCTCCACTTGCAGGTGCACCCGTGCGGTGCGCAGGCGCTCGTCGTCGACGCTCTCCCCGAGGGTGCGCCGCGCGACGGTGCGCTCTACCCCGACGGCGCGCACGTCCAGGATCTCGCGCGCGTCCGCGAGCTGCTCTACACGATGCAGCGGCCCGCCATCGCGCCACACGTGAGCGTCTTCTGCGACCGCCTGGGCTTGCTCACAACACAGACGGCAGCTGGTGTATCCGCACGACTGGCGCGAAAAGGACCTCGTGCTGTTCCACAACCGGGGACTGCTGCACACCGTCGTCGGCGCGTTCAAGCCGGACCAGGTCCGTGCGTTCCACCAGTGCAACCTGGCCGCGTCCGACGCCCCTGCCGGACCGAGCGCGGAGGACGTCCGCCGGTGGGCGTGATGTCACGTTGTTTAACGATCGAGTACCTGTCACACTAGTTTGTCAACAAGGCTGCCTTTTCGAGATGCCCTGCATTCTCGGCCCGGAGATGGTGCTTGGCTTGTCACCGCCGGGCCCGTTTTCGACAGGGCTCTCTCCATTCCGAGCCATTAAATGGAAGCCTCTTGAGGCGTTCGGACACGGCTTGTTTGAAAAAGAGATTGTCCTGAATAAGCTGTATTACAACATTCCAGGTATCGCAGACCATATCCGATCAAGAAGAGTGCGGATGGGTGGGTAACCGACTGGCGCGTCGACGCCCCACGATTAGGCGAGGAGCTAAGTACTGCGGCGAACGCGAGGACGCCAAGAGAAAAGGGGGCAAGTAGAACAGAGCGAATTATTATGGACATCAAGGAAACCAAGCACATACACAAGAAGCCATCCATAAGAGAGAGATCGCGATCAGATGGAGTGCCCATGACACCAACAACGAAGAGAAGAGGGCTACGACAACATTGAAGATGATCAACATATTCAAAAAAAAAAAGAGACAGCGCGTCATCTATCCCGGGCGGCGTCGCGAGCCGTGTCACTGGACAGACACGGCAGAGGGGGGGGGCGACGACGCTGCAGACGGCACATCGGCCTGGCGTTCGCCGTCCGCGTCCGTCGGGGAAGTGCCGGGTTCTGAGCCGAGTCCTGACCCCGCCGACTTTGTCTGTCCCTCCCCTTCGCTCGCCCCCGACTCTTCACGGCCGCGAGCAGCACGCTTGTGCACGCCCTTGCCGTTCATCGGATCGCCCTGCGCGTCCTCGCGGGCGGAATAGGCCGAGTCTCGGAACGGGTGTTTGGCGAGATCTCGGGAGAAGCTATACAGGGAGCGGATATCGTGGCCGCCTCGCGTTTCAATGTCCGTGTCGGTTTCGGGTTCACCGTCGCTTTCGTCAATGGCAGTGCGGAGAGAGGAGACGGCGATGTTCGTGTTGTTCATGAACCCGGCGACCGCTGGCGTGTGGTAGGTGGGCGTGAGCGAAGGAAGCGGAGGCATCGAATACGTCCGGGGGAGGGGGGGGGGCAGGCTGCGACTGGGAATTCGCGACGCAGCCAAGCGGGCCGCCGGGATGGGTGGCGTCGACGCAGCCGATTTGGTCTTCCGGACGGGTCGGGTGGCACGGCGTGCGCTGCCGCTCTTCGACGAGGCGCGCTGGGGGGCCAACGAGCCTTCTTCGGCCGCAGGCTCTTCGCCAGCAGGACCTGCCGTCGAATCGACGGACGTCTGAGAAGAGTTGTCGCCCTTGTGTACGCGCAGGTGTTGGAGGAGGTTGTCGTTGCGATTAAAACGTTTATCACACGAAGGGTGGGGACACTTGAAGGCTGATCAACAACGATTAGCGCTCGCCCGGCTGCAGATGGGGACGATGTGGCGGTCCAACGTACGTTTCTCGTGCGTGTGGATGGATCTGATGTGCCGCTTCAAATGTTCGCCACGGCTGAAACACTTGCCACAGTCTTGCACTTTGCAGACGTACACTCGGCCCTTTTTTCCCTCGACGTTCTCGCCCTCTGCTGTGGGATCACCTGCGGTCGGTACGCGTCGGCCACGACTCTTCTTGGTCAGGTTTGGGACCGGTACAGGGGGCGCGGTGCGTATGCGCGGACCACGACGCTCCGAGGTGAACGAGCTGGAGGAGGCGTCCAAAAAGGTGTATTCTCCGGTGGGGGGCGACATGCGAGGGGTGGCAGGCGGGTCCTCGACCGCAGGAGGTTGTTCGGCTTCATCGACGACGGTCATGGAGGACGTGGCGGGCAACAAGAGAGGGGGTTCCGTCCTGGGGATCTTTGCCGGCTGATGGACGGGGTCCAGATCGGGTTCTTCGTCCAGCTCTTCGTCGACTGCTCGCGCGTCAAACGTTCGCTTGAGGGTAGCCGGACCCCTGGACTGTGCTCGCTGCTCGTCCTCGGTGTCGTCGTCCCTGCTGTATTTTCCCCAGCGCACGGTGGGACGGCCGGTTGTCTGAGATCGCGTGATTCTTCTGGGGCCGGATGCGGCGTCGGGGGTCGAGGCTGGTGGGTCGACCTGGAGAGGGGTGAGCCGGAGAGCCGAGGGTTCGGCGTTATCCCGGTCAGGACAGGGTTGGACAGAGGGCAAAACGTTGCGGACCGTTTTGGGGGGGGTGTCGAGGTCCACGAGGGTTGGCTCCTGGGAGGAGAGGCGCCGCGAGTCGACGGTGGACGGTTTTTCGGTTTCTTGGGGCGCCTGCATCGTTTTTACGCTGTGATGGGAAAATCAAGAGGCCACACGGCGGGGGGGGGCGAAAAAAAGATACCGGTGCGGGAAAGGCGGGCAGGGGGGGGAGAATGGCGGGTGCGCGCAGCGAGGGGGACGCGGACGAGGTTGGGGAGCACAAACGAGGGGCGCTGGTGGACAAGTGTTGATTGTCGGAGCCCCTGTCCAAAGCGGACGGCAGGGAAAAAAACGAGATCAAACGACCACGTGTCCACGCGTCCACGGCGGAGTCCACATGCATGACTCAGCCGGTCCATGGACCACCCGTGCCGATCCCGGCAGCACATTGTCGAGATAGGGCTGCTCTCGTGCGCTGCAGCGGGCGCATTCGTCTCGGTCGGGCCCGTTCTCGCGCTGAGCTCTGCTCCACCCGTGGGGCGATCCGACGGCGCGCCACGGCCCCCACGCGCTGCTCGTCGCCGTCGTCCAGGCCATGGCCGGCCATGAGCGACGCGAGGAATCCCGGGGCGTTACGGACGGCGGAACGTCTGCGGCTGACGACGACCGATGCCACTCCGCAGATCCGCGGTAGGGCTCGATAAGGTGTGTCTGTGCGCCCATGCATGGCCAATATTGAGCCCGGTGGAGCACCTGTGGCCTGCCACACGCGACGCATTCGCCGTCCCTCCTGCCTCTTGCGGACGCACTCGCACCGCGATAAGGCTATCTTGGGAACCCTGAGGGACTAGACTCGCCAAGGCGTTCGTCCATCGTGCCCTCTCTGGCCGCCGTCCCCACGCAAGGACGGGCCTGGTGCCTAGGGCTGCCGAGTCGTCCATGTTCGCGAGCGGGGCGGGGGACACGAACGTTTGGGGTTGTGTCGAATGTCGTATCGCGCGTTCAAATAGTCTAATCGGGACGGGTACGCGAAAAAGCTTCGCTGAGCTGGGGACAAGGTTTGGTTGGACTCGGTGATTGGGGTGCTCCACCCCGCCCGGCAATATGGTTCGTGCGGTCGAGGTCGAGGTCGCGGTCGCGGGCGCCGGACAGTCTCGTCCCTCGCCCGGGATGGATCCTCCCCTCTGTGATCGGTCACGCCTCGAGGTGGAGCCACGGTTGCCACATGCACGCGTGCAGGAGTGCCGAATTTGCGTTCATTCTCGTCCTGATGCGAAGCGGACACGTCCCAGGCATCGGCACCCGGTGCCACGGATCCTGACCGTGGCCGGAAAGGGATGTGACAACGGAGGGTGTGCGGCATCGGATGGCGTTCATTCGGGCTGGATGGGCCGTGGGCAGGCTGGAGGAGCGGGCGTCTGAGGGACTCCACAGCGTGACCTGGCGGGGGGCTGCTTCCGTCGGTCACTTACGTCTGGTGGCTCGCTCCCGGGTTCGACGGGAATCTGGCGACGCTGGCAGGGGGCGATCGCGTCTGATAGGCCGTCGAAATGAATGGGGAGGAGGAGCGTGGGATTTGCAGGTGGGATGGATATGGGAGCGTACATAACGAGCGGGCGGATTGATAACGTTGCATATCAAGATCAGACGCGGGATCGAGATGGCAAACCTTAGATTTGCCCGATGGGGTGGGGTCGACGGAATCGCTGCGGAGTCCGCCCGTGCGATGATCACCGAGCGTGCCGCATATGGACGCGATACGCCGGTCAACAAGCACACACAGCCGAGGCTGTCCCCCATTTAACGACGCCTCAGCACCCCACAGCCACCTCGATCCCCGTACCTGGCGGTGCGTCGGTGCGCTTGGAATGACCAACCATTTCAACACTATCAATTGCATATTGTCCCCGTCTCGCCCTTAAATGCACCCATCTCCCTGCCCCCCCCCGCTGGCCTTCCCACCTCCCGCCAGCATGCCCCGCTCCCCCTACCCCCCGATCCCCCCTTATCGCGCCCTCCGCCAGCCAAGCCTGGGCTACAGCCCTTATCCCCCCTCGGACCCCTCCGCCGCCGAGTCTCCCCTCTCCTCCGCCAACGAGAGCCCCCTGCCCGAGCCCCCCCTCGACAGCATGGACAACGACACCGCCGTCGCGGCGGGCAACGATGACTACTACCCCTACACGACCTCGGACGATCCCTCCCTCGCCTACCCGTACGCCCCCCTCCCCGCATACACCCTCGAAAACACGGAGCTCTACAAGCAGCCCGTCTCCGCCCCGCTCCCCCTCAATCTCTCCCTCGCCATGGGCTACGCCTGGTCCCCAGAATCGAAGAAATTCCAGCCGCTGTATCCGCCGATACAGCACTTCCAGCATAGCCCCAAGTATCCCACATCCGCCCATACGGTCCCCAGAGCCTCCTCGGGCACCCAGCCCTTTGAACGGGACATGGACGAACCCGATCTCGCCTATCCCCCCCCTCCCCACCACTATACCGCCGTCCCCGCGCATGTAGCCCTCCCGTTCTCGTCCGCGTATCCCCCTCGCCATAGCATCTCCGTCAAACAGGAAACCGATATCCCCTTTCCTGACGTCTACAATCGGTCCGCTGACATCGCCGGCCCAAGCAGCGGCTTTGGCGCCTTCCGCGCCATCCTCGAGTCAGGTTCGCCGTCCCTTGCTTCCCCCGATCGTCCCCAGGGAATCCTCACCCCCCAACTCGTCACAGCGCCCGCCGACGCGTCCTCGGCTTTCGATCTCCCACTCCAGTATCCCCCGTCCTCGATAAACCTCCCGGTCCTCTCCGCCCCCGTCCCCCGACACTCGGCATACTTTGGTGCGTCGTTGGTCGATAATTGCGAGCGCACGTGCCAGGAACAGGAACAACAGCAACGGCATGCTCTAAGGGTCGGAACCCAGGGTCTACAGGAACAACGCACCGTGCGGCCGGCCGAGGTCTCCCCCGTCATGGCCTTTGCAGAGCTTCCAGACGGAGGCGACGAAGATGCTGAAGGAGAACCCGATGTGGAGCCCTCGACTCTCCACGATCCCAGCGCCAGCGGACATAGTACGGTCGGGTTTTACGACTACGCGAGTCATTTCCTCAGAGGGTCCATTTCAGGCGCGGGTGGCGGCAAAGATGCGGAGAGAGAGGAACTCGACCTCGACTATGATTACAGGCCCGAAGACGAGGACGAGGACGGCGACGGCGACTTTGAGTCACCCGTCCACACTACGTCAAAGAACACGCGGAGCTTACGTCCTCGATCCATAGCCGGTCGAAATCCGGCTCGCTATCATCCTTACAGCGCAGACATCTCACCCTCTCTCGTGCACAGTTCCCCCAGATCGCCCCCCGTCTCCGCGTCCGATGGCATGTCTCACCCTAGCTCGTCCAGCCAGCCGACCAAGATGCGCAAGAGCGCGAGAACCCTCCCCATCCCTGTCCCCGTCCCTAATCTCACAAAGAAATCAAGGGGTCGAAGAGTCCCGACCGTGAGCGGTACGAACATGGGGCGTGGTCAAAGAGATGGAGCGCTGGGCGCTCGCATCTATCTCTGTGACGTCAGCGGGTGCGGGAAATGCTTCGCCAGGGGAGAACATCTCAAGAGACACATCAGAAGCATTCACACCTATGAGAAACGTACGTCGTAGACCCATGTGGCCCGTCACACTTGCCAACAACGATCCCTCCACAGCGCACAAGTGCCCGTACCCCGGGTGCGGTAAGGAATTCAGCCGCCACGACAACCTGGGGCAGCACATGAAGGTGCACAAAGACTTTCCAAAAATCATGGAACGCTTGAGGGGGAGCGAGGTCTGAGACCCCAAGCCTGGGATCCCGCACAACGTTTGTGTTCCGGCGGACGCTCGCTCGCGAACGTGACGGCACGGCGCGCTTTCCCTTTTATCGCTCGTCACCTTTTTTTTCTTATTCGTCTTATTTCCCATCATGCGGTGTCCATCGTTGTTATTATTCCACCATTCCCCTTTGGACATTCTTCCCGTTTTTGCCTCGCCCTGTCGTCGAGGCGGTCTCCATGCGCTTGCGATATACCCACAGGCCATACCGCTATCGCTCGACAGTTCTTGCAGTCTGCTCGCCTGGATTCCGCGATCTTTCCATGTTCTTCATCAACTCGGCTTCAATCTCGCTAGCGTCGCCACGTGCGACCGGGCAACTCCCGGCCAGCGCGTGCCCCCCATTTGGGGATTCAAGTGAAAGCTTGCAGTCTCGCCTCTTGTCGGACCCTTGCTCGTGCTCGCTTGGTACATTGAAAATCTTCACACTCTGCTCAGCTTCTCTTCTTCTTTTCACAACGCCGCGGTCATCGAACGACCGGCTGTAGACGCTCACGAATTGTCACGCCCTTTCACGACCCTTGGTTCTTTCCCGTGTGTATTTTATTCGTCGCCGTCGGGGGTTGAGGGGGGACTCTTGTATCATTATTGCTGCATCATCATCACTCGGACGTTTTCCCTGGCCTGGTCTCATGTTTTGTACTGTACCCAATCGGTCCAGGCATGTAGCAAATACGTTATGGTTGTAAAGTTTATATGATACGTGGTCTTGGGTCTTATTTCTGGCTGTTCTTTCTATAGAGGCGCTGCTGCCAGATCGGATATTTTCGGGGGGAGGAATGAAATGAATACATGATCAATGTCTTATGTTTTTTTGTCTCTCTTCTGATCGGAGTTGCGTCGTGCAGGACGTCTTTCATGTGATATGTCCTCCGTGGGAGGTGGGGCCTGGAACACACCCTCGTTTCCTTGTCCTCTTCTTTCCCTCTTTTTTTTTTTTGTGTTTCCTCTCGGGCATGAACGGACAGAGACCCCGTCCGTCATTAGTATCCCTCGCGACGGACCAGACTCTGTCCATTTGGAATTGCCTGTTTATTCTGATACATTTTATATTTGAAACTCAGCGAGCGCGTGAATAGAATGTCCAATCGTATTCCGCGGGGACGGGGAGGCCAACGACGCGCCAGGATCTTGGCAACACTTGGCTCTCACACAGCACGGGCACGGATACCAAGGGCCCCCCAGCACCGTCTTCACGCCAGGCGAGGGATGAGAGTGGAGGTGCGAGGGAACACACAAAAAAAAAATAGCGCATACAGCAGCGATCATGCCGCAGCTGCGGAAATCAGACGAGTCAAATGGCGGGGGCTGGAACAAAAAAAAAAAAAAGGACGATGTGATCGGACGAGAGAAGATGAAATGAATGAACAGAAACGGGGACCAACGCAAACATGGAAAGTCTGGCAAAAAAAGGAAAAATCACATGCTTGCGACAAGGGCTGGAGGGTACAAGACAAATAGATTCGCGACGGGGGGCGGGCAGGGTGGATAATCTACACCACGTCGGCGGACGAGAGGACACGGGGAAACACACAAGACGGCGCTACGTGACCGTGTGTAGCTATGCGTCGTCGGTCATGATGGCAAAGAATTCCTGTTCATTGATTTCGCCATCTTGGTCCAGGTCAAATTCGTCTATCATGGCTTGACTGGGGAAAGACGGAAGAGCAGAGGTGAGCAAATATGGAAAGCCAACACGGAGAAATAAATCGCGTTTTGGGAAGCAGCGGTGAATAATAAAACGAAATGGCACGGCAAAGCAGAAGGCGGTCGCACGTCCCCGTGTACAAAAACAGGGTACTGGGCTCAAGTGCTGCGCCGAGCAGGGTGACGCCGTGCGCCCTAAACGTGGAAGCGGGGGGACGATCAAATCACTCACAGCTCATCATCCTCCAAACGGTCACCAATCTCCTTGGCCACTCTTCTGAGATTCCGGAGACTAATCTTACCCGTGTTATCGTCGTCGAACAACTGGAATGCACGCCGGATCTCTTCCATCGGATCTCGTGCGAGGATCCGCTCGCTCACTGGAATCCATCGTGAGTAACGCCATCAGCAGGGTCGAAAGAAAGGCAAAACGGGAACACGAGGCCACCACCAAGAAATGCCACCGCCGCCAACGTCACATCGAGCGACGGGGCGGGTCGATCGCGTGCAACAGAGCAGTGAGCGCCACGTTCGTTCGGGGACGATGACTCAACTGATTTTCGCGAAATCCTCAAACTCCATGAGACCATGCCCGCTCTTGTCGTGGTCTCTGAGTATCTTGAGCACCTCTGCCTTTTTCATGTCGAAACCGAGCGCACGCATCGCGACCTTGAGCTCGTGGTAGTCCAAAGACCCATCCTTGTCTGTATCGAAAAGCTCAAAGGCCTCTTTTATCTCTTGCTTTTGTTCGTCTGTGAGTTCTGGACGTGTGTGCGTCCGTCGCTTCGCTTTCTGTGCTGAAGCAGAGTACATGCTGGGGTCGACGTGGCGTTTACTGGAACAAGGTGTGCGGTCACGTGTGCATCGCAAACGCGCATAGGACCCCGGACACCACCCATTTAATGCCCCTCATGACTCGTTCAGCTCCTTGTTCTCGTACGTCGTCAGCGCTGCGCCATGGCCTACTGCGAGCCCTGCGACCGCGAGTTCGTTCATTGGGAGGCCTACCGCCAACACATGATACACTCTTCCCGACACGCCTACTGCGATGGTTGCGATATGGAGTTTGACTCTTGGTACGCTCTCAGACAACACTGGATCCAGAGTCCTAGGCACTTTTTCTGCCGCAAATGCGACAGTCACCTTGAAGATAACGACGAGCTGGTGCAACACTGCCTCGGCGAACATGACTACTGCCAGCGATGTGACCGGTTCTTTCAGAACGCGCGTGGCCTACATGAACACAACCGGCAGTGTCATCATTACTGCGTCGAGTGTCAGCGTGTTTTCAACTCCGAGAACAGCCTGCGGATGGTCCGTGTATTGCTGATATATGGTCTTGACAGCTCATGAATGCTTGGCCTAGCACATGAACTCGAGGCTGCACCGCCCAGAGAATGTGCCGTGTCTGTTCCGTGGTTGTACGCAATCCTTTATTAGCAGATCAGCCATGATATCTCACCTCGAATCCGGGAGGTGCTCGTCCGGTGTCAACCGCGACGTGGTCAACCGATTGGTTCGGGAGAGAGATCGGGGCAACACTATCACTATCCCACAGCATCTGCTCACCAATGGCGACGCCTCTCCTCGCTATATCGCCACAGAGCGGTCGTGGAATGGTGATGCGTACGAGTGTGTACTCTGCCACAGGGAGTTCCAGACGCTCGCCGATCTCAATCGTCATCTCGCGAGTCCAAGACACCAAGAAAGGATGTATCGCTGCCCTCTGTCGACGTGTCACATCCAGTTCAACACGCTCAGTGGCCTATGCCAGCATGTCGAGAGCGAGAGCTGTGGCGTATTAAGGTTCAGGGCCGTGCGCGACGGCATGGACCGTTTGCTGGGAAACATGCACAGATTGCGAATTGAAGGTGAGTCAGAGCGGGTTCCCATCGCATCTCGATCCCACTGAGTATGAAAATCAAGGTTAGCTCGTCTTGAAAGTCCGTGACAGTTGGGCAAAGCTTGTTGGTGGCGCCTATGGGCCTGTCAGACGCAGATGGCCGCCCATTCATATCGGACTTGGCCTTCATAGTCGATGCCTCGTGCAGATAGTGTCAAGGCTATTATTCATTCGGTAGTAACCCTATGAACCGTTCCGTGAACGTAGGCTCGTCGTGAAGTGAATTGGACTGATACGGTGATCGGCACATTGGTTGCTTTGCCCCGTCTGGCAAGCGCGTACGCCCGTTGGCTTGACAGCGAGCCATGGACTTGTTCGGTTGGCTGCGACTCAGATCGCTCCTCGTCCTGCTCGTTTTATGTCACGGCGTCGCCGCCAACACGGAAATTATCCGCTTCTCGTCCTCTCGACGGACGACCGATCCTCGTTTAGATGTCCTCGCCGGAAATTGGTGCGTCTGCTGCCCACATTCGGGCGAGCCTGCTCACGCCTCCTCATCCCGGGCCAGGCCAGCACTCCATCGTTCTGATAATGAGCGGCGATGGACGCTCGAGCCTGCTGCACTTCACACACCGCTCCATCAAGTGTGTGAACGCGTCGGAAACGGCTCAGAACCCCTTCTGCCGTCCGCGTGCCCCCACGAGCTGTGGGTCCGCCTCGATCTCGACGACGAGCCATGGGCCTCCTACGCCACCTTCACCCTTCGCCTGTCCTGGCCTGCCTCCGTACGTCCCCTCGTCCCTCGCTCATCTCGGCTCCAGCTCATCCCACACGCCCCACTCTCGATGCGTGCCAGGCCCCCGCGGACTTTGCGATCACGTTGTACGCCCAGCAGGACCTGCTCGCCCTCGCCCGACTGCCTGTCGAGCACCCCCCCTCGGCCGACGCGCTACGACCTGAGCACGCCCACGCCCACGCCCACGCACGCACGCAGGCCACCACGCGCACGCGCTACGCCCGCATCCGCGCCGTGAATGCCGGTGTTCCCACGCCCGGCCTCCCACGCGCCGGCGGAACGGCGGCACCAGCAGGCGACGCAGACAGCGTCCGGGACCGACACCGAGACAGCGGCAGAGGCGGGGCGGTGCCGTTTGTGCTCGTCCTCGAGCCGGCCTACCTCGGCGTCCTCCCGGCGTCGCTCCTCCCGACCGTGGGCTGTCTCGTCCTCGTCCTGTTCGTCGCCGTCGGGACGGTCGCTCCTCGGGTCATGGCGCACCTCGACCCGTTCGCACGGCAGGTGAGAGAGGATTTGAGTGCCGAGATGACGTGCTCGCTAGGCAAGAAACGGTGATGGGCATGTCGTTGTCTCTCACCCTTTCCCCCCGCTTCCCCATCGTCCTCGAGGCCAAACATGCAGCAAGCACATGCCGGGGTGGCGGCCTATTTTCTCTCATCAAACGTTCCTCCCGCTCTGCACTCGCGAACAGCATGTACGCAATAGTAGTATATTTGGATGGAATGGGAAGGGGGGAGGTGATATCATGAGCACAGTATATATTCTCGATCCGAATGAACTAGTCCATTGAATCCATCAATCACCGGGAGGAACCTCCCCCACCGAATCGCAGTTCTGTTCTTTTCCCTTCTCCCTCTATAACATATTTCTTTCCTTTTTTTCTTCCTTCAATGTGGAGATCTCGTCCCCGTCCACACGCAGGGGAATCACCTTGATTATACATATTTCTCAGGCAACGCTCTCAAACTCCACCAAATGAACGGCGGCGAGCCAGGCTAGGATGATCTCCACTCGGGGCCCGTGTAAGGGTATGTTGATGTTCAGCGGCTTCTTCTTGCTATTGCCATTGCTGCTCGCTTCTTTTTCCGCCGCCGCCTGCGAGACGCGTTCTTTCTGTCTCGCCGCGACCGGGCCGAGCAGGATGCGCGCGCAGTCGAGCGCCTCAGCCAGGTCTACACGGGCCGGCTTGGGAGACGACGGCGTGTCGGGGACGCTCGACGAGGACGACGGGAGGGTAGTAGTCACAGCGGTAGCAACCATGCCTCTGGCCGAGGACGACGTCGACACAGACGGAGGGACCGTGTCGGCGGTCTCGCTCAAAGAGGTCGTCGACATGACCTCGAGCAGCGAACCGGACGGCGACAATGGGGGCGCCTCTATCGCAAGTCTTGCTGCTGACACCGCGGACCCGGATCCGGCGCGCATCGCCGAGTGGGGCTGAATCCCAACCTTCCACCCCGACGCGAGGCGTTCGAGCACTTCGATAAACTCGGCCTGGGCCATGGACCGCGGGGGGAGGAAGACGGGGTATCCCTCGAGCCCGTCGACAAGAACAGCCGCGCGCGCAAACGTAGTCAAGAGCGTTGGGAGTTCTGCAAGCATGAGCTGGCAGATCAGAATCGTGAACAAGGACTCGACGAGCAGCGGATGGTAGGTGGTGAACATGAGTGGAAGGCTGGATTCGGCTCCGCCAAGACCTGGTGCCGCGCCGCTGTGGCTCCCCTGGCGTGCCATCTCCGACAGTAAGAACGCGATTTCGACCTTCCTCGGAAGGTCGACGAGTGTCTCTCCGCCAGCGGCGGGTGGCGGTCCTTCAAGGGTGTCAAAGTGGGCGAGGAAGCGTTCATGGTCCCGGATGCACTTGCGTAGGTATCCAGCAATGTCGTCGCGGAAGCCCTCTTCGCCCAGAGCACCTCTGTAAGCGTGCACCTTTGGGCTATCGCTCTTCCCCAAAGGACCGTCCGGGTTTCCGATCTCGACACCGCCATAACGGCCGTTAAGGAGATAGCATAGGCGCAATTCGGTGCCGTCGGAGACGGAGCCCGCCTTGCTGACACCTTCGAGTTCCAGAATCGTGGACTCGATAAGATAGAGTGCATGCTGTAGATAGGTCGCGCCCCTCAAGAACAGTAACTGGGGCTCAATGGGATCTGGTGCATCGGGCGAAACAGACGGGTGTACCAGAAGAGCATCACCGTCTGGCCCTTCGGCTTCCGAGGGGTCGCTGGTGCCATTCGGGGGTGCTTGACCGTTGGTCTTGTTGGAGCCCTTTTTCTTCTTGCCGCCCTTTCCGCGGGACTCGGATGGTAGGGTGATGCTGCGGTGGGCTGTCCGCCCCTTGCGCGCGGTACGAGCTTCCTTGAGGGCGTGAGTAAAGTCTTTGGTGGCGAGGGTGTACTCGTCACGGAAAGAATGAACGATGCCACGGGTTCGGTAATACTCGAGCCGCTGCGGATGAGCGGCGATGAGGTCGTCCAACACCTTAGTGGTGGTGGACTCGGCCAGCTGTCTGTTTGCGCTGTTCCGAACAGTCAAAGACGGACCTTTTGGTCGCGGTTCACGCACCGAGAGGGTATCTTTTCGTGGAAAAAGTGGACGTATTTGGCGTCCACGTCGTTGGGATCTGGGGCAATGTTCGGAAGCGAGACGGCAGGCGGGACGGGTGACGTACCGTGTCTGAGGACCCTTTCGGCGATGTCGTCAAACACGCTGCCGCCCTGCATGACCATGACGCTGCTGGCGATCTCGTCGGCCTTGTAAGCGGCGGCGAGTTTCTGCACGGCGAGTGCGCGCAGACGGTGTATGCGCATGGCACTCATGGCGACGTTTCTTCCGCCACCCATGTTGGCGGAGCCGTCCAGGCCGAGGCTCTGGGCGGTTGGCCATGCGCCGTTACTGCCTCCACGTATGGAGCCGAGGGCGGCAGAAGAGAGGCCGGATGACGCGCGGACGGAGAGCTCGGCAGCCTCGTCGATCAGACGACGGATCGATGCGACATTGCGGAAGACGCCCGGATCGATGGGGGGTGGCGTTGGCTTGCCGGATATAGACGCGAGAGGAGGGATAGAGGCGGTGTGATATGACGCATGCAGAGGGTTGGGAGCGCGGTAGGGAGAGCTGGGGGGCGTGTGGTCGGGGAGCCCTCTGTCGGTTTCGCGCGGACGGGGGAGCGCACGCGCGTGGAAGGCGAGGTGGGGTGAGCCTGTGGTGCGGGGCAGCGCTTGGGAGGGCGGTCTGGTGTGGGAGAGCGCGGAAGGGTCGAGGTTGAGGACGAGGAGGGACTCGAGCAGCTCGAGGGGGAGTTGGAGCCACGGACCCTGGTGAGGAGTGGGGGAGGGAGACGGGATGGTTCGACTGGGCGACGGAGGAGGAAAGAAGAGGACTGACGTGGTATGAGCTGATGTACTTCCAGTGCTTGTTTCTGCTGATGCAGAGCACGGGAGGACGCTCTGCGCCGGGGGCCGGCTTGCGTGGGGGCGCAAGCGAGTCGAGGGTGGTCTTGTTGCTCTTTTTTTTCTTTTTCCTCTTCGGCTTCTGGTCCGCTGGCAACTGTGCCGAGCTGTCCTGGAGCGCTGGGGACGCCTCGGGGGAGGAGATGGTGGGCGAGGACGCGCGGGTGTCGTGCTGGGTCTGGGACGCGCCGCGGGCTGGCTGGGTGCTCTCGATGGTCATGGTGGTCGGAGAGGCGCACGGGGCGTGTCGACGCGGATCGGCAAGGTCGTTACCATGCCACTCGCACCCCCTCGACTGTCTACACACGCCCGTACTAGGCCAGTCCGCCGCCTTCCCCGCCGTCTTATAGCGGGCGCACCGTCGCTTCGTCCTGCTCGGCTCCCGGCCTCGTGGCACCCGGCGTTGGTGTGGCGTGCGAAGATGGCGCGGTGGCGTGGGTGCACGTCGTCCTCCCCGACGTCGAGCACCCTCGCGGCCGGCGTTTGCCAGCACCGGCGGGGGACACGTAAAAGGCCGGACGGGGCTACTGCGGGCAAGAAGTCGTCCGTGGGGGGGTCGGGTTATCTAAGCGAGCGGGCCGATAAGACTCCCAGGGCCTATAAAGTTGGCTCCTCCAGTGGCCTATCAGCCTCGCCCCGTTCGCTTCCCCACATGGCCCCCGCTGCCCTTCTCGCGTCCCCCACGACCTTCCACAGACCCTTCCTCGCGAAGCCTGCCAAGCCTAACCATCCCCTCGACCCCCTCTCCCCAGACGAGGTCCGTCCTCCGATTGGCCCCCCTTCCCGCCTCACCTTCCCGTTTAGATCAATGCTGTCACCCTCGCCATCAGGCACTACACCTCCGCCAATACGCCCATCAAGGCTGTCCGTTTCATCACCTGCACCCTTCTCCCCCCACCGAAAAAGGTTGTCCTCGCCGCCCTTGGCATCCCCCTCACCCCCGGCGGCAGACCCGAGTTCCCCGTCGACATTGTCAGAAAGGCCGAGTCCGACGTGTGTCTCTTCTCTCTTTCCTCGTCTGCATCCTCACCCGTCCCTAGTTCATCGACGTCATAAACGGGTGAGTGCCGTCTCTACGCACTCCGCCGCTGATCCCATCTCCGTCCATCAGCGGCTGCTACAATGCAATCCTTGCCCTCAATCGCGGAGAGTGGGAGGTCGAGTCCCTCGATCGCATTCCCGAGGGCTCAGAACCCCAGATCACCGTCGAAGAGCTCACCATGTGCGAAGTCGTCGTCCGCAACCACCCCAAGGTCCAGGCCCTCGCCAAACAAGTTGGTCCGTGCCACCCACCACTCCACGCTGACCGTTCTCACATCACTCTAGGCGTCGAGCCCCATCAGATCTTTGCCGACGGTTGGGCGATCGGTTACGACGAACGGTTCCCGAAACACCAGCGTCTCCAACAAGCACTTCTCTTTGCACGCTTCTCAGAGCACGACAACCTCTATGCGCACCCTCTTGTCAATCTTTTGTCCTTTTAGCGACCGTCTTCATGTCATTTTTAACTCCCATTCTAGGATTTCATTCCAGTTGTTGACTCGGTGGCTGAAAAAGTCGTTCAGATTGACTTTCCCCCCGGATATAGGCACACCCAAGACGGCTCGCACGAGCTCAGTGTCCACACCACAGAGGCCATTTCTCTCTCCGACGAGTCCTTTACCGCATCAAATCGCGAACGAATACCGCCCCCACTCACTTCGTTCGACTTCCTCCCCGACTTGATGGAACACACGGACCCAACTTACCAGCCACGCCAAGACCTCAAGCCTCTGCACATCCTCCAGCCAGAGGGCGTGTCTTTCAAGATGGACGGACACACTCTGGAATGGCAAAAGTGGAAGATGCACATTGGTGAGCATCTGACTTGCTCTCGTCACGCGATCTGACCCTCCATCAGCTTTCAGCCACCGTGAAGGCGTCGCGATCTCAACCATCACCTACAACGATGATGGAGAGATTCGTCCCATCTTTTATCGTCTCAGTCTTGCGGAGATGGTGGTACCCTACGCAGCTCCCGAGTTCCCTCACTCCAGGAAGTTCGCCTTTGATTCGTGGGTCATCAGATCACCCAACGTTGAGCGTCGACTGAGTTACTTTCAGCGGTGAATACGGTATGGGTACCATGGCCAACGATCTTTCGCTCGGGTGCGACTGCTTGGGAAAGATCCACTACCTGGTACGTCAGTTCTGATTGTTCACCACCCGTACTGATTCCCATCTCAGCCCGGCGCATTCGTTACTCATGCTGGGACAGCTTTTGTAATCAAGAATGCTATCTGTATTCATGAGGAAGATGCTGGTGTCCTCTGGAAGCACACTGACTACCGTCCAGGAGGCCGTTCGCATACCGTGCGTAGCAGGCGCCTCGTAGTGAGCATGGTCTGCACCCTCGCCAACTATGGTCAGGTCGTTTCTTTTCTCTATGCCGCCGCTGACGGGCACCCAACAGAGTACATCTGGAACTACTACTTTTACCAAGACGGCAACATTGAGCTTGAGATCCGTCTTAGTGGGATTTTACAAGTTTACGTTGCTGGTCCTAACGAACCGAGTCCTCACGGAACTGTCGTTGCACCAGGTGTTAACGCGCATTTCCATCAGCACATCTTCTCCGTCCGCGTGGACCCCATGCTCGACGGGATCCGCAACTCCGTCATCGAATCCGACATCGTCTCTCACGACGCGCCGACCGGGTCGAAGGAGAACTTTGCGGGCAACGCCTTCTGCGTCAAGGAGCGTGTTCTCGAAGATCAAGTCCAAGATGGTGCACGTGAATTTGATTGGGCTGCCGAACGTCGATGGAAGATTGCGAATCTGAACAGAACACACTACGCCTCGGGGAAACCATCGTCGTATCAAATCGGGATGAAGGGAGGTGTGCTTCCTCTTTTGTCAAAGAGTGATTCATGGATTGCTCGCCGTGCTTCGTTCGCGCACAAGGCCCTCTGGGTCGTGAAGGATGTCGAAGGGCCAAGGGGTGGAAGGATGTGGCCTAGTGGAAAGTATGTCCCCCAGACTCGAGAGGAGCCTAAGGATTCTGTTGGCAGATGGGTCAGCGAAGGACGAGGGAGCATCGACAACGAGGACATCGTCCTTTACCTCACTATTGGTGCGTGCGCCTCTCGCTCGGTTCTCTGCGCACAACTCGAACGATTACAGGCACGACGCACATCCCACGCCCGGAAGACTGGCCAGTGTCAGTATTTGTTCACGTTTGTAAATGCCATGCCAGCTCATGTTTGATTTCGTAGTATGCCCGTGGAGCACGTCAACGTCCTCTTCAAACCCAACAATTTCTTTACCAAGAATCCGAGCATGGACGTTCCCGGCACCAAGGACGTACACAGCACGCCTGCGTTCACGAACGGGTACCACCGGAATGGCGCGAACGGAACGAATGGTTCGACGACTTGTTGCGGCCATTGAAGCACTTTCGAGTCCTCTTTGTGTGTCACGCAATGTATCAAGAACATGTAATGTTTGTCTTCCCTATGTGCTTTGGGGCATTTATATGCAATACCTTTGTACCACTCTCCCTGTATGTAGTTCTGGACGCTGTATTAATTCGGGTACTTTGTCCTTGACCTCAACGAATGGTCTCTTGTTCACCGTGCTGCAATTCGTGAGCTTTAACATGCGACGAACGTTGGTTCACGGGAATGCGTTGGCTCTAGAAACTCAGTCCTTGCACGGTCGGACGGTTCTCGAGCATCCACACGTCGCGCCTCGCGCTCGGATCATGCAAACCAGCCCCTCCGGCATCTTCGCTCACAATCCCGGCGCCGGCACGCAAGGTGGGCCGGACATCGAGAGAGGCACAGACCGCCTTGTACCGGGAACGGATTTGGCGCTGCAGCCTCGACATGTCCATCTCATTCTCAGACGACCGTTCCGTCGGCGACGGGTTCGCCGTCGGGAATTGGCGTATGAGATCAAGAAGATGCTGGATGTGATGCACGACGCGTCTACAGAACGATTCCATGAGCACCGTTGCAGGAGCAGCGCAAGAGACCGAACCTGGACTGATCGTCGTGGGGCGCGGGGCGCTGCGCGTAGATGGCATTCCATGTCGCTGCAAAACCTTGGTAGAACCCGATCTCTTGCCAGATCTCGAAGCCCTTTTTGCGCCCGAGAGCGCGTCCTTCGAGGAGGCCGTGGATGCGGCCATGGGTGAAGCCGTCCGTGTAGCCGGCGTCGTAGAACCTGCAGAGGTCCGGTTGAGAGTTGGAAGCGGGGAGAGAGAGACGGCGGACGTTTGTTCGAGGTGGACGAGCGCCTCGAGATCAAAGCTGTCTGTCGCCATGATGGCCACCAAGAGACATTCGATTTCCAGGCCCCAAAAAACGCTACCACGAAAAGGTACTCTACACCACGTCTCTCCTGCGGCGGGGTCGCCCTCTCTGTCTCGGTCAGTACAAAGCATGGAGCTTGGCCACGCGTAATCCATGCATCCTCCGCCTCGCCGCTCTCGAGTGGTCATTCAGTCCTCCACCAAAGGCCCAGCTGGCATCCCGCCATGACTCTGCGTCCTGTCCGCCCCGAATCGCATACGCTCGGAGTACCTTGGCCCCTCCCGGCTTTTCCGCACACGTCAGCGGTGGCAGCAGGTTCTGCAAACTCGACGCACGTGTTCTTTGAGATACTCGGTCACGTCTGCCACGAAGCCGTCGACGACGACGAGACACGCCGTCGGGTTCGAGGCGGCGTATATGCGCGTCTGTGCAATCGTCCATGCTGCTCCGTGCCAGGGCTCGTCCGCCTCGGTCGTCGCGGCCTTCCCCGATGCTTTCTGCGCCATGTAGCGCCGAGCTTCGTCGATGTCTTCCGGACGTGCGCGTCGAAGGGCCGTGACCAGACCGAGACGGTGCAGACCGTCAATGATCCACTTGGACGGGTCCCAGTCCAGTTTCGACGGGCCGGACCTGTAGTCGTGAGGGAACGCGTGCTAGCCAACGGTGAGCGTCCCGTCGACGGCGAGAGGATCGCGCGCCTGACATGCTGAACGCGATGAGGTCGGGGGTCGCACGGACGGGCTCTGATCACGCACAAAATTGTGGTTCCCCTCTCCGGCCGTGAAAATGGCCAACAGCTGGAAGACGGCGTCATCCTCGTTCACCCGCGAGGACGGGGGCTGGGCGTACCAAGTTGCTCTTGGACGTGTCTTCGTCCGAGTACGGCTGCAGCCCGTTCCAGTGCGCTAACCTGCCGGCCGCTTCACTTGGTGGCGTCCGAGTCGTACTTCTTTTCACTCACGAATTCACTAGAAAGGTGGCGTGCCAGACTTGGAGGAAGGTATCAGGTCGGGACGTTGTCTAGCACGACCATGGTAGACTCACTCGCTAACCTGGCGACCAGCGCTCCGTAGACGAATGCCCCGACAGGGTCCCCCCAGAGACACCCCAGCGCGACTGGGACGACGCAGCCGAGAGTGAATGCGATCGGAACTGAAAGGCCTGAAGACATGCCCGGATAAACGACGTGACGACGGACTGACCATAATACTTGTGTTGAAAACGGACGACTTGACGTGCTCTGATCAGGACGGGGGGGCGGACGCATCTCGGTCTGTCGCACTCACGCGGATCGTTGTCAAGGTCCTCTCGGTCGACAGTACCGATGCGCTCGTACTCTGGTTTGAAAAAGAGCCATCCCACGTGAGAATACAAGAGCCCTCGTGTTGCCGCATACCTATAGGTCGCGACGAGGTCAATACATGTCTTTTCTGAACAATGCCAGTGCTCACGGGTCGTGGACAGGATCATCCGTGAAACGCTTTTGGATTCCGATAAGAACACTCTACAAGGTGAGCAGGATGACGTACATGATGGAGACGGTGTCGAAGGCACCTGCGTTCTCGTCAATGACATTACATCTCTTTAGATGACGAGATCATGAGCCTACCACCACTTTGCAACTGGTTAGCATGTGGGGTAACAAGTCTGGTCTCGGCCGCCGCATACCTTGATGGATCCCTGACAAGCGCTCGAGCCAAGAGCGACGAGCACCACCTGCACAGGAAGGCTTGCTCGAAAGGCACGGTGCGAATAAAGCCTATGATAACCGATCGTCACTCTTTTCATGTGATGGTGAGTGCACACGCGCTTGCTTATTTCGTCCGTGCTCACCCAAAGCCGGCCAGCTGCCAAAGTATGAAGGACAGCCATAGGGTCGCTCGAGCGACGCGTGTCGGGGGCATCCAGTAAATCCCGGTAAAAGCACCGATATGAATGGAGACAAACATAATGACGTTTTCCCACCAAACTTTCGCTTTCGGAGGGGACTCCCGGCTTGTCATCCTGCTCGAACTGTGATCGAAGGAAAGGGGTCGCTTCAGTACACACTACACCCGGGTGGGCGAATTTATACGTCTCGACCTCCATGTTTACGTGGCTGCGGTTTCATCGGAACCCCTTGAATCTACATTGCGCCACGACGATAGAAGCGCAAGAAGGTCGATGTAGTAACTCATTCATCCATTTCCTTTAATTATTATTAATCATCCCTGGGAAGTTGCAGCCAGTAGCGTCTCTAATGAGAACGTATGACGGTCGCCGCCAGCCGGATCCGAATGGCAAATCCCAGGTTGGACCTGACACTCGGGCACGAAGGCGCGGTGGCTCCGAAGCCAGTCTCGCGCAGGCCCCGTCTGGGGTGACTCGGACGGTCAAAGCTGCCCGTATCTGAGTCCGCCGGATGGATCTGGGAGTTGAGAGGCCGCCGCCCCGGTGCGTTCTTGCCCGCCGCTTCGGGAGGCTCGGAATTCGGTACCAAGTGATGCGGCCAGACCTCGATATCCAGCACGTACTTTCCTGAAAGGTCGACGCTCGCGTCTAGAGAGGGGGGCCTTTTTCGTGCGGTGCTCCACTGCCGCGCTCGGTCGTGGTTTCTAGGAAGATCGCGTCTTGGTTATCGACGGGACGGCTTCGGATGACCTCCCGGCGAATGCGCGATCCGCCACAGTACGTCGAGGGGAGTTCTTGAAATTTGTGTGTGGTCCTTTCTGACTTGGGGTCGCATTGTTGTCCGGCCGGCTCGCCCGTGGAGTAACGCGTCGGACGCGACGTCGACGATGATTCAGAGTCTGCATCGCAGGCTTCCAAAATTTGCATGGGGGTTCTGGATCACCTGCCGAAAATGTGTGCGCGTACGCAATTGAATAGGTCGGCGCGCAAGACCAGCACGGATATGCTGTCGGCTCAGGGTTTCAAGCTGCTAGGGTTGCTACTGTCTTTCTCTCCTCGCCAACAACGTTTCTGCTACTGTGGTATGGCCCATTCGAGGATGCCGTGCATGCCGTTTTCTTGTTGTGGGCGTGCCGCCGCCAAGACGGCAATTGGCTGCATCTGCACGGTACTCGCCTCGTTTATCTTCGTGGTCCTCGTCGCGGGGTTGTATGCATTGGCGAAGCTGCTGATCGAGGCCACAATATCGATGGACGCGGTCGTCGAGCCTGGTTAGGGCCCAAGGATCACCCACTTTTCCTTTCCTTTGATGTCGGGCGTGCGAGACACGAGGAAATTCGCTCAAGGGTAGTGTCCCATATCTCACCAAGCTTTGCCTTCAATGCATCGTCGAACGTGAGTCGAGATTTTGAATTTATGCAATTATCAATGATTGGAGTCCCCCTCTTCAAGTACACAGCTAAGGGAAACAATCGTAGCATCCTTCTACTTGGGAATGCCGTCCGCGCCGGCCCAAACCCAACGAGGGTGTGCAAAGCCCGGTAACGATGAGGCGTCACGGCGACGATTTGCTCGATAGTATGGGTTGGTCTTACTCGTAATTAGTTTATTTTGTAGCTACTAGATCATTGTACTGTATTTTATGATCCGTTCTCCACCATCGTACACCGCGTTTCTCTCTCGAGCCATTATAAAAGAGTTCCTGACTCATCGCAGCGCGCTGGCGCGATCCATCAATCCTTTCACTCGTCTGCGTAACCGCTCTCCCTCCATCTTGCGCTCTAGCACCTGTTGTGCGGGCATGTCCTTGCGCCGCATCCAGCCCTTCGTCGTTGCCGTCGTCGTCCTGCCCTCACCGCCCCCTGTGCGCTTCGCATGCAGCGCAGACAAGTCGACGACGCGTGGCGACGAGGAAAACTTGATGACGTCCCGGTAGAGCACCTTCGTTTCGGTAGCCAGGCTGCGAATGCTCACCGGCGGAGGCGGCAGGTCCGTTTCAGACTCTTCGGAATCAGACAACGTCGACGGGTCTAGAGGCGGCGTGGGTGGCAGGCGGATCGGCTCCTGTAGAGGAGGCAGCGCCTGGATCTCCTTGAGCAGGTCTTGGCCCCTGAGATACGAGTTCTCGGTCCGCAGGAACCGTACCGTTCCACGGAGAGCATCGATCTACGAGCGAAATGAGCGATACGACAGTGGGTAGGTACTCCCTATCATAGGGCATACCTGTTCGAGCAAATGAGACGTCTCAAAACTGCCTTCGACGGGGGCACTATCTGACTCAGTGGGTTGGTGCCCAGCGACTGTCGGGTGAAAAACCGTCAGGGATCCCGACATGCATGCTGTGAACCTCGTACCCTGTCTCTCTGGTGCGGCCATATTCTTCAGCTTGGCGTTGTCCTGCTCGAGCGCGTCCAAGTCGGCCTGCAGTTGCTCCATCGCTTCTTCGTACGCCCGCTCCTGCTTCCTCGCTTTGGAGAGCTCGATTTCGAGTTCAGTGATCGTGTCTGACTGCTTCTTGCTTGCTTCCATGCGACGCTCCATAAGCTCGATTTTGACAGTCGACTCCTGGATCGTCTGGTCCCTCGACTTGAGACTTCGAATGAGGCCCTGAATTTCGTCTTGTAATTGGGAAGCCTTCCGCTCTGCCTCGACATTGATCGCCGTGCTTGCCCGGATTTCGTCGACGCGTACAATCCAGGGTGGGGTGCCGGTGACTATCAAACATGGTCACAATAATCGGGGGACGCTGGATGACACGAGAGGGAACGTACTCTTGATGACGTTCTCTGGTTCAAGCACAAGAGGCAATAGCTTATTGCACTCCGCCGCGAGCTGTGCGATCGCTTCACCGACTGCTTCCCAACAAGATGCGCCGGGACGAAGGTCTTTGGCGACTGTCGACATAGCCGTTTGCTTGACATACGAAATAACTGTAGCAAGCTGGAACGAGGACTTGGCACTACGAGCATCACTGAGGTGCGGAATGACTTGTTGAGCAAGCTGTTGGAGAGTCAGTGAATAATCGCACAACGAGTGACGGAAACAGCCGTACGGAGATACCAAAGTTGACGAGCTCGGGGATGGTGTTGCTCAGCGATTTTAGTTGGCCCACAAGATGGGCTTTCACTGCCGCCGAGTCCTGTATGACGTCCTCCAACCGTTTCGTGAGTTTCCTGGTTCGGAGTCATCGAATCACTTTTCAAAAGAAAATGGGGATGACTGACCTAGAGAGGACCTTCGCACCCTTACATTGGTCGAGAAGCTTCTGAAGAGGCTCAAAAAGTTCAGACTCCGGATCGTTTCCGCCCATTTCGAGGACCACGTCTTCATCTCGCAGGATAACTGCGACTGAGGTCTTAACAACGCCAATTGACGCGGCAAATGCGTCGAGATCATAGTCAAACGAGAGAGCGTATCCTAACTCGCGTTCACCCAAATCCTGATCGAATCCGTTGAAGTAGGTCTCGGCAAGATGGTCGAATTGCGCTTGCAGCCTGCATCGCATACATGTTAGATTCTGCATAACTTTTGAAGTACGAGACACTCACCTCAAGATATCGCTGACAAATTCCATCTCGCGGAATTCATCGCGCCTCAAAAGATCAATGTGCATATCGATACGTTTCTCCATGGGAGCGATCTCGGGATAGATGCGGCCGATGTTCAAAAATGAGGTTGGTTCACAACGGCGAAGGATTGCAGCGAAGCGCTTGCAGAGTATTGCTAGGCTAGCAGCTCGACCTCTCATCTACGAAATCCGTGTTATTCGTGCAGCAATTGGCCGAACCAACCGTGCGTACCTCACAAATACCCACGATAGTTTCAGACACATCTCCATTGAGCGACTCAGGAAGTCCATGAGCTTGTCCAACGACGGTATTGATAAGGTCAATTTTCGACCCCACCCGCTGGAAGAGTAGGTAACAGCTCGTAGCGTCACTATCGTTCTCCACATAAGGTTGGGGCAGATATGGCTAGGTCACAGACTCAGCTGCCTATAGAAGTCAAAATGAACATCGATGTTACCTGTACAATCCCAAGCAATTCTTTGCTTTCTTTCGCTTCCAGCTTGCGTATTTCCAGCTCAACGATCTTCGCTTGATTCTTGGCCGCGGATGACTGGAGCTTAAGATTGAGAGACATCATTGCCGCTGTTTGTGATGCTGCTGTGGCGGACTCATGCTGTGCGGTCTGGGTTTGTGCCCGCAGGTTATCGAGTTCGCTGTAAAAGACCGTTGAGGATTGGCATAAGATTGTAGAATAGGATGTTACCTTTGGAGCTGTAGCACAAGCTCGCGGAACTGTGTTATAGTATTTTCTAAATCCTGACAAGCATCTTCCAACGTCGAAATCCTTTGCAAGTGATCTCGGATTTGCGAGTCCTTTGAATCTACAATCAAGAGTTTGGCTAACCAGACTTGCATAAGGTAGCACAGTACGTACCAATTTCCTCTTGCAACGACTTTTCCGTCTCGAGGTGATTCTCTTCTAGCTCGTCATTGAGTTCCTTCAGAGCCTCAAGGTCCTCGATCGTGATGCGCATCTCTTCAATCTTCTCTCCGAGCATCAGGTTCCGCTCAGTGAGTTGTACGAGCATTTCCTCTGCTCCTAGAGCATCATCAAGCTGGGCTTTGAGATCGTCAATCTGCGTTTCAGCGTTAGAGAGCTTGATTAGAGTTGTTTCGTATTGTCCTATCACGTGCAAACGTATAAGAGTTAGTGGGGAAAATGTGATAGATGGTTTAAACCTTGAAGATCATCGACACCCGTAATGTCCTTCTCCATCTCGGCGATACGCCGGCGCTGCTCCTGTTCGGTTTGTTGGGACATGTCTCGGAGGCTAAGCAGGGTTAGAGACCAGGCGACACCGATAGCATGTCACATACCGTATGAGCGCCTCCTTCAAACGTTCGTTCTGTTTTTCAAGCTGAATGTATGCAAGTGAAGATTTTGTGTTCGTTTCGCCCTCCTCCCCAGTAGCTGGCTCACCGTCGACGTCATAATATTTTTCAATCGGCCAGCGTACTCACCACCACCATCTCTCAGCACTTGCAACTCCACCTCCAACTGAGCTAACTTTTCTTTTACCTCCTCCAATTCAGCCTGCGCTATCTCAGCCTTCTCTTCTGCAACCTCCTTATCCAGCATGGCCATCTCCAACTGCTCGTGAGCATCAATCCCCCTATTGTCCGAGAGGTGAGCAAGTTGTTGGGCATCAGCCAATTCACGTCGCGTGGCAATAAGTTCTGTTTGGAGCTGATTGAGTTTAGCTTGGAGTTTCGGACGGAGGGCTACGAAAGATTCCGCCTCAGAGAGACGCGTTTCGAGCTCGCGTATATGGCGAGTATCATCTGCTCGTTTTGCTTCCATCACCCGAGTTCGCGCACGAAGCTCTTGCAGCTCAGCATCCTCTACTGCGCGCTATACCATCAAGTGAGCAGTGTGCATCAGACGAGGCCGGAGCATACCGTGGTAATGGGTGACGATGGCTCTCTCGTTATCGAAACCGCCCGGATGTGCCCAGATCCATGAGAAAGAAGAGGGGCGGTATGTACTGACGTACCCGTCAAGGATGATGATGGCGTGATCTGGGTAGGAGGCGGAGGGATAGATTCCGACACTGGAGATTGATACACAGGTTGTGGGTGTGACTGAGATGTAGCCTGGGGAGTAATTGGCACTGTTGCCGTCCTTGGGGTAGAAACAATGATGGGCACTTCGCGCGATGGGGAGGATAATGGGGGAGGAACTGGTGGTACGAAGCTGCGCGGCGAAAGCACAGACGGGCTAGGCGGTGCACCGTCCAGCGTTGACTGGCGAGGAAAGGACTTGCGCGGCTGGAGGGAGAGGGACGGGATGCGTTTCGCAGGTGAGGATGGTGGTGCGAGCCGAGATATGTGTGGACTTGACCCGACAGGTGGCGTGAGGAGGGAGGCCCCGGGTTGTGGAGGTTTCACTGGGCTTGACGACCGGGAGGAGGTGCCGCTCGTAGCTGCGGAGCGTAATGGGGTGGGCCGAGTGAGACCGCCGCTAGGGGTGCGCTGATGGCTTGCCACGGAACGTGAAATGTTTGACTGCACACGCTGAACGAAGTGTCCGACTTCTGTCAACTACTGGTATGGAGCAGTGAAGTCTTACGTTCGCCGGCGACTGTTCGGGTTCAGCCACGAGGATTTTGACTTGGCTTGGACGAACAAACATGCCATAGAACGGCTTGCACGAGAAGTACACAATCTCTTGGATAGAGCCATCGTTCTTTCCTTTTGGCTCGAAGAGCTCGACGCCGACCCATTTGCCTGCCGCGAAGGAGGTTGAACCGCAGAAACGGACGAGTCCCTTGCCTGCTGTGATCTCCACAAGGGCTCCGATTGGAAGCTCCGCAACAGACATCCGTGGCGAATGAGAGCAGGAGAGGTAGATGCCTCGGTGGCGGTGCAACGAGACACACGGTCACACTTCGTGACACCCGACATCACGCCCGGCTCACTGCAGACAGCAGCGAGCAACCCACCATCGACGTCGACGAGGGTACATCGGGACCTTGCCAGCCCACTACCCTTGACAGCGTAACACAAAGGACGTACTGTCCAATTGTTCGCTGGATGCCAAGATGCAGAACGGACATCGTATACAGGGTAGGCTGCGCAACTTTCGTCCGTTTGCTGACGTCTCGCCAACACTTTCGTTTAGGCATTGATTCTCTCGCGCTTTCTGGTTATAGAGAAAGGGCAAGTCCTGACATGACTTCCGATAATGTCACCGAGCGGGGTTGGGCATCCACGTCCACGTCCGACCCGTCATCGAACCAAACAACTGACGGGCGTGGTGGGCCCACAGGGATTCTCCCCAACGGGAGGCATCATGGCTCAGACGAGACACTCCCCGACTCCCTACCTATTATTCCATACTGGTCCGCCAAACGACACCTCACCTGTGGTAACCCTGCACCACACTCTCCCGACTCTGCCAAACTCTTCCCATGGCGTGGTTCAGCCCCCGGGAAGCTCAAAACCGCAAACGCTGCGCTTGTACTATGTCTGAATATAGATGTAGACCCTCCAGATATCATCAAGACCAACCCCTGCGCGGTCCTCGAATGTTGGGTCGATCCACATACAATGCCATCACATAAAGCTCTGGAAGCCATCGGTACAAACCTCCAACACCAGTTCGAAGGTCTCAGTCTCAAGATCCCTTACAAACCGATCTTGGACCCTTCGTATGAAGACCTGCGCCGATTCTGCCTGAATTTGCGCAAACAAGCCAAGGACGAGACTGTTTGCTTCTATTATAATGGGCACGGCGTACCTAAACCTACGCCGAGTGGGGAACTCTGGTGTTTCAATCGTAACTACACACAGTATATCCCGGTTTCACTTATGGAGGTACAAAGTTGGCTCGGGTCCCCGGGTGTTTACATCTGGGACTGCTCGGCTGCCGGTAATCTTCTCACTAATTTCAACAACTTCGCTGAGCGCCGTGATCAAGAGGTGTTCACTACTCGTGGCGGGTATGTCGACGGCATGCAACCTTACATGAACTCTCTCCAACTCGCAGCATGCCTCGCACACGAGCAATTGCCTTCATGCCCAGAACTCCCAGCTGACATCTTTACTTCCTGCCTGACTTCCCCCATTGATATCGCACTCCGATACTTTATTATGACTCATCAGCTGCCTAACAACATTACTCCTGACATGGTCATGCAGCTCCCCGGTGACCTCAAGGATAGGAGGACTCCTCTGGGCGAACTAAACTGGATATTCACGGCCATCACAGATACGATTGCATGGACCACATTCCCTCGAGATGTCTTCACGCGCTTATATCGTTCCGACCTCCTTATCGCATCTTTATTCCGCAACTTCCTTCTGGCAGAAAGGATCATGAAAAATTATCATTGTACCCCCCACACTTATCCTGCTCTTCCTGCTACAAATACGCATGCGCTCTGGTCTGCATGGGATCTCGCTGTAGATACATGTCTGCGACAGCTTCCTGAACTACTCGAGAAAAACCCCACAGTTTCGGGCACTGCAACAAATTCTGCGGGGCAGATCGGTACGAACGGCGGGCAGGCTAGTCAGCCTGGCCAGCGCGGTGTCCATGGCCCTCAGATAGAGAAGCCATATCAATACATACCAAGCAGGTTCTTTACGGATCAGCTCACGGCATTTGAAGTCTGGATATCTCGAGGTGGCTCAGCGCTCACGAAACGAGGTCCATTGTCACTCCCGCCTCAGAATTCCAGCGGAGCATTCGATACCACTGAGGGAGCAAATAGCTCCGCGATTACCCCTAACGGAATTCCAACTCCCTCTGGTCATCAAACTGACCGAGACCTGGTGCCGCGTAAGCCACCAGACCAGCTGCCTATCGTGCTTCAAGTTCTCCTTTCGCAACCCCACAGGCTTCGGGCTCTTATCCTTCTGTCTCAATTCGTTGATCTTGGACCATGGGCCGTCAACCTCGTTCTTACAATCGGAATATTTCCATACATTTCCAAGCTACTACAAGCTGCAGGCCAAGATCTGCGCCCTGTGCTCATCTTCATCTGGGCACGCATCCTCGCGGTTGACCCAAGTGTCCAAATCGACCTGCATAATACTCAAGGCTTCAAGTACTTCGCCAATGTTCTGGCCCTTACAGAGGACCACCCCCAACATGCTCTTCCCAATAGTGCGGAGCACAAAGCCATGTGTGCGTTCATTCTTGCCGCCGTCTCTCGGGACTATTACAATGGCCAAATGGCTTGCTGGAGAGAGCGCGTATTCGACAACTGTTTCGACAAACTAGACGAAGGCGACTTTTTACTCAGGCAGTGGTGCGCGTTATGTATCTCCCAAATATGGGAGGGAAACGACGAGATCAAGGTCTATGGTGTCGACAGGGGCACACAGGATAAACTAATACTGCTGCTGTCTGATGACTCGCCGGAGGTGAGGGCTGCGGCATTATATGCACTCGGCACGTTCATGGGTGCTAGTGGGTCTGCAAGTTCCGCGAAACGGGGAGGGGGTGGTACCGGAACACAGTACCAGCTTGAGGAACGGATTCATTTTCGTATGGAAGTTGCAGTCGCTACCGGTGCCGCACTTGCGGTGAAGGATGACGCGAGCCCAATGGTGCGCAAGGAGCTTCTAATCCTCATTAGCTGTCTCGTCAAGGAATGGAGGGGCTATTTTGTGATTTGTGCGTGGATTTACTGGGAGGAAGACAGGAAATGGCGTTCTGACCCAAGTGCGCAATCTCATGAGGAGGAGTTGACCTCAGCTGCCGTTGCTGAATGGTTGGAGGTATTTGGTGATGACGATGGGGCACGAGAGGAGAATCGTGTTCTGCTCTCGTCATTCTTCACGATCTTCGTCGCCCTCCTAGAATTGACGACCGACCCGTATCACGAAGTTGCCACCCTCGCCCAGACGATCGCGGACTATATTATGGCTCTGCTCTTGGCGTCCCCATTCTACCGCCTCGATTGTACATCACTCGACGCACCACCTCCACAACTAGACCCCAGAGTAGGTCCGGGCAGTACCCATTCCCGTGTACCATCCCTCCAGTCATCGCCCCTGATGCAGCACCCACCCTCTCCGGTTCTCTCCCGTCCAGGTGTGACCCGTAGTGATAGCGTGACGAGCACGTTTTCTTCAGGTGTCACCTCCACCATTCGACGTACTTCCTCATTTGCTAATGCACTCCGCAACCTCACGGGCAGCATCACCTTCCCGTCAACGGAAGACACTCGAGCTCCTCCCTCTCCAATCCCCCCTTCTTTGTCCCGCCCTGACTTCGTTGCTGCCTCTCGCCCCCCCTCACCGAACTACAATCTCGCACAATATACGTCTCCTTATTCTCGTCCGGCTACGCCAAGCCCAACAAGCCTGACCATTGTGGCGTCGCAACCCCCTTCACCCACACAGCACAAGGCACACCCGGATTATCTTCCTTCACACGTTATGGAAGCGCTTATGGAAGAAGACATGGTACGGCTGCGGTCGCGCCGGCGGGTGGCGACACATGGGAGGAGAGGCGGGCCTAGCCATGGGCTAGGTGGTGATCAACACAGCCCAAGCGGGAGTATCTTCTCGGTTGATTCGAACGGGAGTAACGTTCCGCTTGGATGCGGAACCGGGAACGGACTTCGAGACATTTTACCACTGAAGAGCTCATTTTTCGATTGGTGCTGTGAATACTTTAAAGAACCACAGATGAGGGTATGTTGTACTTCCTCATGTTGTTCTATCCCTCCTCTCACTTCGCGGCTTACTGCAGCAAGCGGAGGCAGATGAGCCTGGAAGTGTTCAATATAACTATCAAGTATGGAGGCAGCAACGCAACGAACATGTGACCGCGGAAACACAGCTGCAAGCAACCTTGGCGGGTGAGTTCTGTCTTGGATCGGTTTCTTGCATTCGGTCGACTTCATGACGTACAGAGAATTCTCGATGGGATCGGCCAGTGGCCAACCTACAAGTCAATAGTAATCCGCTATGTATGACTCTACATGCGTATGATCCTCATCTTGTCATTGCAAATGACACGGACATGATCAGGTCCGTCCGATGCCTCTCTGTAAACGACTGTTTACCAATTCCGTGCTAGCGTTTGGGACTGGTCCCAACGGAAGCGGCTGAGTTACTTCTGCAACGGAAACCCCAGAGGAACAGGCATAACGTCACTACACATCATCAACCAAGATGTAGGTGGTATCATAATGGCGGGTTCCGGTTAGTTATCTTTATCATTGTTCGCATACTGTCCTAGTTAAACACCATTACAGCTGACGGCGTGGTGCGCCTGTATCGCAATTATGATTCAACTCTGGATCAAGGGCCGTTGCAGATGGTTAGTTCTTTCCGTGGTCTAACGGAAGTAATAAATGTGCGGAGGGGAAGTGGGCTCATCTTGGATTGGAAACAATCTGGAGGATCCCTCCTCGTCGGTGGTGATTCGAGGATTATTAGAGTTTGGGATGCACATACCGAATCACAAGTTCTGGTAAGGTCGCCGTATTTGATCGGCTACATGCCTCATTGATCAACTGAACCAGGACTTGGAAACCAATTCAGAGAGTCCTGTCACTTCCATAGTCTCCGATCACGGATCATCGTCGACATTTATTGCTGGCTTCGCAGATGGCGTAGTCAAGGTGTTTGATCGCCGCCTTGAAGAAGAGGATGCTGTCGTGAGATCCTACCATGAACACCACGCGTGGGTACAGAACGTCAGATATCACCCGAAGATTGGTGGCCAGTTTCTTTCGGCCAGGTACGTGGTTCTATTCGGGCTATAAACACAAAGGATCAATCATCTGCAGCCTCTCCGGTGAGGTCCGTATATGGGATCCCCGAGCCTCCGACCATGCTATTCAGGCGTGGGATGCGCATCCTACTGGCATATCATGCTTCGATGTTCATTCCCAAACTGGCATTTTTGCTACGTGCGTAGATGCTTCCCCGAAGGCGTTGCGTTTGACTGACATTGGGGTAGCACATCCGCACTCAGCCCTACCAGCTGGAGACATCAGCGTCTCATGATACATTCAATGTCTAACCCCAATTTCAATGCCCTGACCATACTCAGTGCCCCTACTGGTCTTTCTGTATATCCTGCACGACCGCCATCACCATACATTCCAAGATCTACCTCGCTTGCTTTCCACCCTATGGAAATGTTGTACGCCATTGGGCAACCTGACGGCTCTGGTACGACTTGTGTTTGCGTGTTCTCATGTCCGTATGTCTGATGGTGCTCACAGTCAAAATCACTGGGTGTAAGTTCAGCTAGGAAACGTTCGTAGGTGGATCTGTTGCTGCGGCTGATACTATCATACCTTTGCGTAATAATCTCACCAAATCTCTTTCACTGATGTCTCGCAATGCTATCGCACGATATATACAGGCGTTTTGTGATACGCTCAGTGGTAACATCCAGTTATATGGCGGTCAACATGTGAGTTGGACCCTCTGGTCGGTTGTTTCGGGGCGCACAGTAGCAGCACTCGAATTTGTGCAACCCCTTGAACCAATGTGATCGCGACTCTGAACGTCCACTTCACCAAAAAAAGGACAAATAGATTCTCGCGTTGGGACCACACCCGTAGGTCCTTGTAAGTCCAGGAAAAACCGTAGCATCCAGCGCCCCCGGCCCCCCGGACTTTGGGCTCCCAAACTATGCACTAAATATTACGATCGCAAAGTTGGGAAAACCGGGACGGGTTCACGAGCCCTTTTTTTTTTTTTTTTTCAAAAACTCAGCATGGTAAGGGCGCAGACCAAGGCATGTAGGCGTTCTTCGACGTCGCAGAACAAGTTTTTGTTAGACACGCAAGGGCGTTGACTAACTCCCGAACCGAGTCCCAAAGGTCTGCGGCCATTGCATTCACGTTTGGCAATGACTTCCTTTAGTTCACTTTACCTTCCACATCATTGAATTCCCCTCATTCTTCTTGGGCAATGACATTCGAGTTGGCGGGTGGCTTGATAAGAGCAAGGTTTAGGACCTTGGGCTCAAGGGTGCTGGGGTCGAAGACCTTCGTTATCGGGAAGTGGTCGGGGAAGTTTTGAAGAACCCCTACATGCCACAGAAAGATTCCGCAAGGCATGAAAGAAGTTTATTTCTAGGAAAAAAGATGGGGGCACGGCGTCTGCGAATCACGTACTGGGTGGCGAAGTGGGCCAGAGGGCAGTGCAACTTGATCATGGAGGCGGGACGCACTCGTAAAGAAGTGTACTGGCGGCTGGGCTGTAGAAGTCGCTCTTTTCGAGTGAGTGTGAGGACAACGCTTCCCAGCCAGGTCGTATCTTTGAGCATGTCTGTCAACGAAGACGTGAAAGCCAGGGGAATGCAGGCGGCTCGGGGAAACGTAAGAGCTTGAAGATGTGTGTCCCCTAAAATTAATTGCGGCCAGCCTTCAGATGACCCGGCTGGCGGAGACCATGCACGGTTTCTCGGGAGAGATGCGACTGTTTGCATTTTGCGTTAACATGTGGGTTGACTGAGGGGCACTGAAACAGATTCAGAAGTTTGACTCGGAGCAGCTACCAAGGCTTTATGCAGACTACTACCACGGGCACCGTGAAGTATGGGACCATGTCACATCCTCCTTGCCGCGGGTTCCAACGCCAAAGGCCAATTAGGAATCAGCTCCTACGACGATGCCCACTCATTCACACCGTGCCAATTCGCAGAAAACGAACCAAATCAACTCCCCGATCTCACCTCCACGGTCGCTCAGATTGCATGCGGGGCGAACCACACCGTCCTGCTGATGGAACACGTCGACGGCTCCACAACTCTGTGGGGCACCGGGGACGGAAGTAGAGGCCAGCTAGGGCCCGGGTATCATGGCAAAGACTCAGATCCGGTGCCATGGGCCGTCTTCCGCAAGCTCGTCTTGCCGTACCCGGATCCAAGCCTGAATGCCACCAGGTGCACGTATAAACATATCGCCGCAGCGTGGGAGACGACGTACGTCGTGATCTCACGTCCCGGAAGCTCGGATGTACTGTTCTCCATGGGATCGAACGATTTCGGAGCGTTGGGTGTTGGAGAGGGTGCGGATGGGGCCGGTCTCGGCGAACTGCGGGTCGTCGATTTTGGGCACGTTCTCCCAGACGCTGCACAACCCCGAACGATAGGAATTCGATCACTCCACGCTGGACCGCGTCATGTCGTCGTACAGCTCGTCGCAGCGACTTCAGATGTACCATCTCCGCGCCCCCAGACTGCTCTTGTTGGTTGGGGTGCGTCCAGGCATGGTCAACTTGGGGAGAATGGGAAGAGATTCATTGCGTGTCCTACTCTTCTGCCCATAAACATTCAAGACGATCCCATGATCTCGTGTGGGCTAGGGAACCAGCATACCGTCATCCTGCACGAGTCGGGACGTATCTCTGCCCTAGGGTCGAACAAACAGGGACAGATTCCGACATTCAGGCCCCAAAAGCTGATATGCGGACTCGGATGCACATGGAATGGGACGTACATGCAAACGATCGATGGCAACAGTCGTGTTTTGCTTTCCACTGGTAATAATGCCCAAGGGCAGCTCGGCCGGATTCAGACGGCAGTGCCAACCTCCGCAAACGAAGCGACCATCGACCTTCCCGGAGATGGTGCGGTACACCTCCTCGTTTGCGGGAGCGAACATGTCCTCGTCACAGCGTCTACCTCTTCACAAGAAGCCAACTCAGTACTGGGATGGGGATGGAACGAGCACGGGAACATGGGACTAAAGCACTTAGGAAATATTCCCATTCCGACACGGCTATGGCCGAGGGAAGACATACAAACGGGTTATGGATACCCGCAGAAAGTCATAGGTATGTGGGCGGGGTGTGCTACAAGCTGGTTGTTCGTAGAATAAACCCACGAAAGCTGCGTTTGATACTTGAAAAAAACGACAAGTCGGGATCTCGATGGCCTGTAATCAGTTTGCGTCTTCGTCGAGGAGACCCATGTCTTGGTGAATCTGTCGAATTGTAGTTCCCCTGATCGCGGCCAGCTGTCAATCCTAGGTGAGTACATGCGCTATATTCCTCCAAAGTGCTGTACCCTTCCGATGAGAATCTTTGCAGATGAAACGACATTAGCTCGGTGCCGTACGCAAGAAAACTCGCATTAAACTTGTGTGGCATCCTTGGCTTCGTTATAACGATGAAGCAGTTTGATGTGTCGTGAAACTATGTCTTCAGCGTTCTCATTGGGTCTGGAGGCATGTGATCAGAGGTGTTGTATCTCGCGTCTCGTCGATGCGATACGCGTATACCCGAGTCTTTTCTGCAGTTCATCTATCTCTGCCTGAAGCTTTGCGACGTATTCTTGCTGTTTCTAGAACAAACGCGTTAAAGGGTCGCTTGACCTTGACGAGCGTACTTACCTTGGCGGATGTGCGTGCATACATTGTTAATTACTTGACGGCGATAGTACCTTGTGAGTGACAAACTGGGATGATTGGGGCGCGGTAGCAAAGAGGAGGTACATCAAGATAAACAGTACCAAATAGTCGACCACTCACTGGTAGCACGACGTGGACCTGCCTCGAGATCTGATAGTAATACCGATAGGCGCTTTCATCATGGCTTGGAGGTGCTCAGGACTGACCAACACTGAGCTCATCTCCAACCTCCACAGGAATGGAATCCTTTCCACGCACCGAGTGGTCGACGTACGCGTGCCATGGTGTTTATATACGCCACCACTTTGACCCCTAACGTCTGTATAGGCGATGTCTAGGGCAGATCGTGCTGATTTTGTCCTTAAACGGTCACAGGCATATGACGACTCCCCTCAGTATGTCAAGTCCATTTCCTGTCTTTCTATCACCTAACACCTAGGCCCTGGATACGCCTCGATTTGAAGATCCATTGGCCATGGTGCAACTATTTCTGCGCCGCATATGGTAGGCCTGAGTATTTCCCCGTGCATTTCCCGCAACTTCACTTGCTGTGTACAGCATGCTCACGCCTTGGAAAACCTTCTTCCTTTTCTTCCCCCTGGGGCAACTGTCCTTGATGTAGGAAGTGGATCAGGTTACCTTTGTGCTGTCCTTCATCATCTGGTCTCTCCATCCAACCAGCAAGACACACCTCAGGGTAAGGTTGTTGGTATAGACCACATCTCTGAGTTGGTTGAGTGGTCTAAAAGAAATCTGATCAACAATGGCTTGGGTCCTGCCTTGGATGAAGGTAAGATTCTAATGGTGGCTGGAGATGGAAGACAGGGTTAGTTGTATTTTTTTGGAGGATTCAAGTGCTTGGCTTATACATCAACATGTAGGTTATGCTGCTTCTGGTAAGTGCCATAATATTGGTCCCTTGTTTATATCCATTCTCATTGCATATAGGGCCTTATGATGCTATCCATGTTGGTGCTGCATCTGCCACACTTCCTGAAGCACTCGTCAACCAACTTAAAGCACCTGGAAGAATGTTCATACCAATTGGCACATATAATCAGGCCATTTGGCAGGTTGAGAAAGACATTGAAGGCAAAGTAACAAAAAAAGAGCTTATGAATGTTATGGTTAGTGTCCATTACCATCCTAATGTCTTTGATCTTCTTGAGTTTGATAACTGATGGTACTATTTTATATTCTATTTCAACATTGATGACCTGGCTTATTAGTATGTTCCCTTGACTGATATAGAAAGGCAGAAAAGAGGGTACTGAGTGAAGGAAATGGATCAATTGTGGATTTCTTCCTGCTATTTCTATCCTTTTTGGCTTTCTCCTTTTTGATCTCTTAGCCTCTGACCACCCATAAAGTCTATGACATCACTATGTACCAGTGTTCCTTGAAATCATACTTCTAAGAACCTACATACAACATAAAAAGCAATGATAGGTTCTTCGGGAAGAAAAGAAACAATGTATATAAAGATGCAACACATCTGAGCAAACAACTTGTGATTTACAAAGACAAATACTAAATACGTAAACAAACCCCAAGACGACAACAGTAACACGGACCAACTGAGGGCATAGCATTACGGAGGTCTAATTCCACTACACCCTGGCCTTCTTAATATTTTTCCCTTCGACCCCAGCCTCCTCGTCGTTTTCGCCGCCAGACTCATCCTCCTCGCTAAGCTCGTCAACGCCCCGTTTTGAACCTGCGACGACCGAAGTATTTTCTGCTGCCCCTTCTCTGTCTTCATGGTAGTC
>JBBPLS010000117.1:0-62419 GCA_038089895.1 Boletellus ananas | reverse complement strand
AGACATACTGCTCAGCATTCATCCTCCCTTCCACCTCTGCAAGAATTCCCACTCCATTCCAGCCCATGCATCCCCAAACCATCAAGGAACCTCCTCCAAACTTTACTGTTCCCTGTACCTCCTTGTCTTGCAAAGGTTTTCCTGCCACTTTCCACACATACTTCCTTCCATCTGACCCAATCCTGTTAATCTTGGTCTCATCTGGCCAAACTACCCTAGTCCAGTCCTTCACAGTCCAGTGTTGGTGCTTGAGGGCAAAGGCCAACCTATGTTTCCTATGCCTAACAGACAGGAGTGGTTTCTTTTTCTTGACTACAGCCTTTAGAGATGCAGACTTTAGCACATTACAAACAGTTTGGGAAGAGACAGGAGAGGAGAGGGCAGAATTGATGAGATGGGTTGCCTGGACAGCATTTTCAACCTTGCTAGAGGTAATACTAGAGACAATTCTTCTTCTGTCAGTAGGAGAAAGCTTGGAAGGAGGGCCTAATTTGATGTTTTCCTTGCTTGGATGAATCTCTTTGATAACCCTGGCCACAGTAGACTTCCCTAGACCAGTTTGGGAGGATATCTTCCTAGCAGAAAGGCCAGATTCAGAGAGAAAGAGGATATTGGCTGTAGCAGAAGTAGAAATAGGCTTCATGGTAAAGTAGAGTTAACTGGATAGAATTTCTGCCCTTTATAGTGCTCAGGGATATGTAAGTTACATAATGAGACAGGGTTGAAGGACAGCATCCATCAGAACATTATGTTATTTACCAAATGATGACTGATAACATCAGGGTCAAATAAGTGTCCCAATGACATGTCATTTTGAAATGGTTATATCTCAATCAGATGGCAACCAAATCACATGACTAAGGGCTCCTCTTCAGGGCAGGGGTCAGGGCTATTTATGACCCTGCAAGGGTTAGAGCTGATACATTTTAGTTCTTTTGCAAATGTCAAGTCTTTCCAAAATGCTCCAACATTGGGACACTTATTTGAGCCACTTTTCCTTTTTTTGTTGCTCACTGTATATCCAACCTGAAATCCTCAACACTTTCAGTCCCTCTGGATTTCCCCTTTACAAGCTGCAGCTTAAAATTGGTGCACCACTCATGCTTTTGTGCAACCTGGATCCCATGAATAGTGTTACAATTCCTTTTTCTTTTCTTCACACGCTTCCTCTTTTCCTGACACCTTCACCCGATCACATCGCATAACACACGGATGCTGTTTCTCTTTAGTCATCGTGTCTTACGCACGGGGCTTCTCTTCCATTCCACGATCTTCTTTTTCTCACTGACTCATTCTTGATTATTCATGCTTCGTCATCCGTCGCTTCTTTTTCTCATTGACTCATCACCTATGACTCCTTATCTCTGATAACTTGTCCGCACCGCTTGGTCTGTGCGCACTTTGCCCATGTATATAAACCCGAGTACTTAGGCCTGTACTCCCTAAGCTAGTCTTACTCAATTCTAGCCTCATTACCTCGGACCCCCTGCCCACCTAGCGAGCGTTGCTCCTAGGAAGATATCATCGATCCACCAAGCGAGCCTTACTCCTTGGCCGGCCCCTCGAACCTTGATCCACCGAGCAAGCTTTGCTTCTCGGCCGGCTACCCCAGAACTCGCCTAGCGATCGCGGTCCTAGTGCGACCTTTACATCGACCCGCTAAGCGACCATCGTCCTTGCGGTTTACCTCGTACCCACTGAACCACCGACTAGACTTTGAGTCTACGTCTGACGCTACCCGCGCCGAACGTAACAAATAGCCTTTGCAATAGTACATGCTTAAGGCTTCTTAGGTCAACTTACCATATTTTGGAGTGTAGAGTGTTAGGTGGAGAGAATGCCAACAATGTAGTCTTTATTCCTCACATGGCTCTTGACTCTGGTCTTCAAGATTCTCCTATTCCTTCCCATCGCCTGCAATTTCCTGTCCATTTAGCTTATGCCATGACAATCAACAAGTCACAAGATCAGACAGTCAAACATGTTGGTTTGAATTTGACCTCTTCTGTTTTCTCTCATGGACAACTTTATGTGGCTTTATCACGTTGTACTCATCCCAGAAATATTAAAATTCTTTTTCCTCATGGTCAAGAAAATACCAAAGCAACTAATGTAGTTTGGACTGAAGTATTTAGAAATCTGGACATTTGACTTATCAACACCTTTCATTTACTATACTACACATAGAACAGAATAGTTTGTTGTATTACTTAACCCAAAACACTAGCATCAATTGGTATCCAAAAGTCAGGTAACATTGCAAGGAAAAATAGGATAAGCATCACAGGAAATTTGGGACAAAGGCCCAAACTGAGCTCTACTTGTGGGAAATTTGAACCACTATGAAAATAAAATATACTCAGCCTTATTATATTTATCTACATATTTTATGTTTAATTACATTTCGAAATACATTATAAGTGTCCCGTAATATCAGGATTCCCGAAGTGTTATTCTCCGCTCCCGGACTTTTTTGCTGGTGCTGCGGTAATGTGAGGTAATAATAACAGGTCATCCAACACCGCCGGCGCGGGCAAATCCTGTCTCTCACGATGCCCGTCACCGAGATCACGTACTTCAAGGCGTCCGAAGCCTACACGTCTGGTGCGCTCAGCCTCGACGAGCCGCTCGCACTGCTCCGCAAGGCCCCCGGGCTCGTCGGGTGAATGCCCTTCTCACGATGATACGTGCCTTGTTCCGATGCTCACCGACCGACGGTGCGCTCCACCCCAGATCCTACGTCGGACACCAGATCGAACAAGCCGACGTCGTCTTCTGGGTCAACGGTGCACCCTCTCTCGCGCTCGTCCAGCACGCAGTGACTGATCGCGGGCGTGACCCCCTCGGTGGGTACGTTCAATAGTCTGGGGCACCCAAGACGCCCTGGACACGTTCATCCAGCACCCCGATCATGCGCGCATCGTACAGCTCTCCCGACCCGCGTTCGGCAGCGAGCCGACGGTAAACCGCGTCGAGTTTGATGCAGACGCCCAGACGCCCCTCGGGGCGCCAGTCACCGAGCTCGTGACGTTCACGCTCCACGAGGGCGCGTCCGTGGATGAGCTGCAGCGTCGGATCCGAGAGGTGCACAAGGCGATCCCTGGGACTCCCCAGTTCCGTGGGGGCTGTTGGGGTACGATCGTTGGCAAACCGAACGTCTACTATGGTATCCTGGGCTGGGACACGGTGGAGGTGGGTTCAAGTAAAGGATTGCGCAGTGCTCATCATTGCGTCATCGTCCTGCAGGCACACCGCAAGGCTGTCGCGGTTGGACTTTTGAGAAACCTGATTGACGAGGCGCTATTGATTTCGAAATTGTGGCAGGCGCATGCTGCGTTCAAGCTCGTCTGAGGCGAGCGAAGAGCTCGGGGAGGGCATGGAATAACCGTACACGACGCGGTAGGCTATGCAATGGATATCCATTGGTCGTTATTTGAGCGGATGCGATCTGCGCGGGTCCCAGTCCCGGCATCCAACGCCCCCCGCTACAGACGGAATAAAAGGCAATATACAACGGGATCGTCCAATGAGACAGCGTCTTCTTCGTGGAAAACGGGACAAATGTACAAGAGGCGCACAAGAATTGTGAATCGCCTGGGGATCAAAAAGAATGTTCCATTTCCTCCTCTTCCTATCTCTTTCTCCCACTCCCCCCTCCCCGATTTCCGTGGATTTCCCTTTTACCAGTTCCAGTTGGTATCGTCGTCAAAAAAAGACACGCGCGCGGCCGCTGCGTCCTGCGTTCGCGGCCGTGGTTGTGGTCGACACCGTTGTCGAGGCCGAGATTCAGACCGAGACTCGGGGACGGAGACCAACCCACCGCCCGTGGGGGGGACCACCCGATCCCGGTCGTCGTTCGCACAAGCTGCCTCTCCTATTTGATCCACAGCTTGCACCGTCTGCGTGTCTGCGCTCGTGTTCGTCGGGTTGTCAAACTGCGCTGATGAGGGTGTCGTAGGGAGCGGTGCGGGCGTCGTCGATGTCGGTCCAGGCGAGAGCGCAGAGGTGATGGTGGTGGAAACGCCCGCCAAGAAAGACGACCCCCGTCTTTGGCTTTTAGAGGATCTGTCCAAGCGAGGGGCAAGGGGAGAATGGGGAAATGGATAAAGGGAGAGAAACAAGACACATGAACAAAAAGAGAGGAAACACACGGTTGATTAGGACGTACGTACGTGGGGCCCCTTGAAAGTCCGCTCAGTCTCCTGCTCATCGTGTCCATCCAGGACGACACTCCCGCGCTTGTCGGGGCGGGAGGCGTCACGGGAGACGTGGTCGTAGGCGTGAGAGTTGCGGTGCTCGGGAGCGGCGATGGCACCAACGTGGGACTGGGCGAGGACAAGAGCGCAACATTGACGTCCAGCGACATGACCGGTTTTCGAGGTGATATGACAGCAGTCTCCTCCATGCTGAGCGCACGCGAGACCCGTTTGTGCATCCGACAATTGACACTCCCAGTGCGCGAGAGAGATGGGGCAGTCGTCACCGCCGTCACCGCCACCTCTTCCCCATCCTCGAGCCCACGATCCGAGTAGTCCGCGGTTTCATAGATGGGAGAGGATATCGAGCTCATTGAGAGGTGTCGGCTGCCCGGTCGTCTGGCACGACCGTTGGGCACATGACTGCGGTTTTCGCGAGTGAGCGGCTTGGTTTGGGAGGCGTTCCTGTCGTCGTCGGCTTCGAGTTCTTGGATCGGCCCGCCGAGATCGGTAAAACCTGCGGTGATCATTCGAACGCTTTCTTTGAGCCCATCGAGGGCCCCGCTACCGAAGCCAGCGGAGCGGGGCGAGTTTGGAGGGGCGTCATGACCACCGTTGACGATACTCTCCCATTTGCGTTTGACTGAAAGAAAGGGGGATCGTGCTGAGAATGATCCATGGAAAGAGGGAGTGGAAGAATCCTCACGTTCCGTCAGCTCCTTTTCGTGCGCAGCAAGTTGGTCACGCAACTCGAGACACTTGCGTTCTTTTTGCGCGATGAAGCGCAGCAGATCTGCGTGTCTGATTGGCAAACCCAGCGCGGGCATAGGAGTGATGTGAACACCAGGGGTTGCGCCGAGAGGGACGGGGTACCCAAGACGAGAGGTGAGAAGGTGAGCGCCAAATCATACAAAGAACAAGTCGAGAATGACGTATGCATGACCCCGGCGCGAGGCGTATTTGCCGCAACCAAGGCTGGGCGCGCGATTCTTTTTCACGTGGGTAGATTGCACTCACTTTTCGATCAACGTCAGCGGTTCGCGTTCCCTCGTGCCCAGACCGTCCACGGAAGACACGCTGTCGTGCGTCGAGGACGAGCGTGGGGTGAGCACGAGACTCGACCGCCGCGACACGTTCTCCTTGGCGTTCGCGAGGACAGGCTCGCCGTCGTGGGGCACGTTGGCGCTGAGAGAGTGTGTTCTGCCGTGGCCCCACGGGGAGGGCGAGGCTGGGGTGTAGTAGGTGATGGACGACTGTCGCCGTTTGGCGGCGAGCGCGCCCGGGCTTGCTGGGGAGGGCTCAGACCCGGGCGCGTCCGGGTCGGTGGCCATGGTCCTGGGTGTCGAGGGTGACATGCTCCGGGTGCGGTGTTCCTGCTGTGTTTCTGGGGCGATGGCGATGTTGCCCAGGGAGAACGGTCGCCTCTGCGGCTTGATCCGGGCGGGTGTCGTTGCCGTTTCGGTTCGTGGTGAAACGGGGGAGGGGGAGGGGTCGAGCGGTATCATGGTCATGAACGTCGTCGCGAAAGAAAAGTGTCGGTAAGCGACGTCCATCGTGGCGTTGGCGACGAGGACCAAAGGGCCCTCAAGAAAAGCGTACGATTTTCAGTGCTCGGACCCGCCCAGGGACCGTTCAGGAGCGCATTGTCCTGGAAAGCCGGACGTGGGCCGGCGAGGACTCCCAACACCCCACCGCCCATTAAACTCAAGGCTCACGTATTTCAACGACGGCGCACACAGTCGCCATTCTGCGCGTGTGGGCTGCAGTGAGAGCAAAGTCTATAAAAACACGGATACGACGACGGGCTCAGTGATGTGACGACCCTCCGCTCTCCTTCTCGGCCTCTGCAATAAAGTTCTTGATGCTGTTTATCCTACACGTCAGAGGATCGTACAACAGCGCCTGCACCATGTGGGCAGCACACTCACAATTCCTCTTCCTCGCTGGCACGGACGTCAGTGTTCGGCACACTAACAGCACACGCGACACACCTGCTCTCTGCCTTTATAGGCACGGCATCCTTGACGCGCTCCTGCAGAGGCCTGCTGGCAGCGACGGCGTCCCTCTTTCCACCCTTGAGCGCAAACACGGCCGTGCCGACGGTGAAGAGGGTGCCCAGTGCGAGGTACTCGCTTTTGATGCTGCGACCGAGGATGACGCTGCACAGGCTGATCAGCAACGCGCTCGCCGTGCGACGAGACGAGGACACACTAGGACATGGCGGCGACGGACGACGAGCAGGTGGGAAACGCGCTCCTCAAAGACCACGCCGGAAACGCCCGGTAAACCCCCCTCGACCCCCCGCCCGTCCTCGTCGTCCCCGGCGATGAGCGTGTCCGCCGTGCATCGCGGGACCGCCTTTGAACAGCGCGCCCTCCGCCTCCTCCAGAACTCCCTCTCCATGTCCCTCCGACGCGTCGGTGGCAAGGCCGACGGCGGCGTCGACCTCGTCGGCTGGTGGTGGCTCCCCCTCCCGCCCGACGCGCCCCGCCCAGGCGCACTCCAAGACCCCGATGGCCTCCCGCGGCGACGCCTGCGCGTCCTCGCACAGTGCAAGGCCGAGCGGAAAAAGCTGGGCCCCAAGTACGTGCGCGAGATGGAAGGCGTGTGGCACCTCCACGCGCAGCCCCCTTCCGCCTCGGCCGCCCTCGCTCACGGCGCGTTTCCCACCGTCGCGCTCCTCCTTTCAGAGAGCCCGTTCTCGCGCGCGACGGTCCTGCATGCGTACCGGTCGACCGTGCCCCTTTTGCTCGTCCACCTGCCCCGTGCGTGCGACGAGACGTCCGCCCACAGCGACACGGAGATGGGCACCGTTTGCCCCAACCCGACGCTGACGCACCTCGTCGAGCCGCTCGCGTTTCGCTGGGAACGCAGCCTCGCTCCCGGCGACCCACCGGCACCCGGAGGTACCGGCAGACCGGGTCTGTGGTGGCAGGGACATAGGCTCACCAGCTGGACGCCGCACTGGGATGAAACCTGAGCGCTCGCGGGGATGGCGACGTGCCTCGCTGACACGTACGTCGGTTCGTGGTGTGTATGCGTCCCGTTCCGCGCGAAGCGTGGGGAGCCGCCGCACTGACTCTCGTCCCCACAAGCATCCAACGATCGGATCACGTTCTGTCGACGCAGCCATCGCAAACGCGGCACCGGGACCAGGATAACGTCGATGTCAGGAAACGACGTAATCACTGCCAAAACATTCCCCTTGGAACAGTATATACGTGGCCTTGTGGGCGTCTCTTTGTTGCGAAAGCGTTGTCAATAGCAACGTTTTGAACCAAGCACAAGCCTGTCAGACACGGTGCACCTCGTACCGAGTGGAAACAGAGCCATCTGCCACCAGCGACGCGCACCTCAGTCGCTATCCCACCTGTCCCGATCAAGCCCGGGTTCCGCTTCGACGGCGCTCGGAAGCCATAAAAAATCACCAAAATGGCCTATCAAGACCGAGAGTCTTCGGGGTCGACTGAGATAACGCCGTGCGACATGTATTTATAACCTCTTCTCGAAAGGCGGCGGCGGCGATAGCACGTCTTCCAGCTCTTCTCGCATGTCGTCATCGTCGACAAGGGAGAGGGATGAGCCCCGCCGTGGATTGGCAACGCTTCCAAAGATTTTGGTGGGGAACGTACTTCGTCAGCTTTCCCGTCAAATCGAGGCGCTGATCACGTCACGCTGGCTGCCATTGATCATCGGACTGATGGCCATCGATCTCTTATCGCATATCAGGCAGTTTGGCGCGCACGTGAGCGAGCTGTCTTTGCCTTGCCATCTTGGACGTTGGATGCGTCAGGCGCTGCAGACATTGCCGTCTCTGGAGGGTGAGTAGTGCCCCTGCGCGATCTCTGAGCGTGTTGAAAGTCCCGCCAAAGACCTGCGTTTCTCGTGGCCGCTTTTCACGCCCACTCGTCAGCAAACGTTTCAGACGTACGCGATACCGGTGCTCACCTCGTGAACACGCAGCGTTTTCCCGTGTCGCCGCGCTAGCGGTTGCTGTACAGCGGTGGCAGTCGGGGCTCTTGAACGGCGCGTTGGCCTGGCAAAGGTCTGTGCTCGATGGCGTTGGAATTTAGGCACGCCCACATTTGTTACCTGCCCCCTCTTTTTTTGCAGTGTATGCGTCCTCTGGGCGCCACACGCCACCGCCATGGCGCCCACTCCTGATCACGTCTAGCCTGGTCCGCTCACGTCTGTTTCTGAACCAACGGGAGACACTTTGATTCACGGACCCGAAGAGGTCGGCCCGTAGTGCGAGCATCACGGTCTTTCACGTTCTGGATGCCCGCCCATGGTCCACAGCGAGCCCTATACGTGCCATCGGCTCTCCGGGTATGTGCCAGGGATGGCTTGGCGGATCATGTTGGACTGACGGTATGCTGCGGAGACATGCATTTGCACATCAAAGCGGCATTTCCACCCCAGTGAGGTCGAGATGGAGCCGAGACAGGTCTTGGCAGGTCTGCGCTTGGGCGGCCAGGTCCTCGCCGGGGGCGTGTGTACGGTCTCAAGTCCAAGGGGCTTCGCTGTCAAAGAGGGGCCATTTTGGCCAAGATATTCGGTGAGTTTAGAGTTTCCCCGCACTAGATGATCGTAATGATACCAGAAATACTGCATTCCGCGCTGGGGGGCGGTGTCGGGGACAGCAGACGTGAGTAATTCCGACGCCGACATGGGGACAAGCTAGACCCAAATTAGGGGCCAACACAGACTCGCATAGCCACAGACTCAAACAACGTCATGTGATCGCGCGTGTACGGATGGGCTTTGATTTCCGGTGAGATGGCTGCTAAAGCAAGAGACTGGGAATGGATTGCATACTCGCCCATTCCTAGGGTCTTGTTGCAGCCGTCTCGCTTGGAACCAGAGCCCCAGAGCTGACCGGGTTCGTTATACAGCTCTCGAGACAATGTCTGCGAACGATCCTCTAAGGTGTTCTCGCGCCTGTTCCTGTGCGGCGATGATTTCACCGCTAAATTCGCGATCATCTTGTGGCCCGTGGCGGCTTTCAAATAGCACAGACTCCCGATTGAATGGCGGGTTTCCCCTGGCTCTCTTCAGACAGGGGGCCGATCAGGAAAGTTCCTTACAGAACCGCGGGTGAAACCTGTCCTGGGGTTTGGAGCCCGAAGCCCCAATTCATCATTGAACCAGGTATGGCTGATAGACCTGCGCGACGGGTATAAGAACGGTGAGCGTCGAGCCAGAGGACCTCACCACGCTTTTCTCTCTCCAGCGAGCTTTCTCTACCACCTCGCCCATTTTTCTTCGACCCGCTTCTTCACTCGATCGCCATGGTTCCGTCTACCCTTTTCACCTTTGTTGCCGCCATGCTCGTCGCCGTCAACGGCGCCATCCTCCCCCGTGATGGTTCCGTGAGTGGTCTTGCCCTTTGCTGCTCGGGATCCCGGAGGCGTATCTATCGACTCAACCTACTATTTCACAGAGCGGCGCTGCGAACTGCAACGGTGTTCAGCAATGGCAGGCTTCTTTCGCGGTGGGTGACGTCGGTCGATCATGGTTGCCGGTCCTGATGCTTTTTCCCACAGTATACCGCGGGGAACAAGGCGATCTTCAACGACCAGCTGTTTACCGCGAAGCAGTGGACGTACGACAATGCGCCGCCCTCGCACCCTGACCAGTGGACGTCCAATGGCAAGTGCTCTCAGCCGATCAACAACCAGGCCAACTGCGGCGGTGTGTCTGCGTGGTCGGGCACGGTCGCGTATACCACCGGAAGCAAGGTCACGTTTGGCGGCCATCTCTGGGCTGCGGTGCAGTGGACGCAGGCGAACACGCCCGGCGACTATTCTGGCACATGGCAGGATTTGGGCGTGTGTGCCTAAAGGAAGCGTGGCTTATCTGGGCCGTTGGATATCTTTGCTGTCGGATATTTCTGATACGAGTTTGATGTGATGTACAGTTGGACCTTTGATCTTGTCGTCGTAGTTCCGTGGACTTTAGATACACAATCCGATGGACGCGTTCGTACTATCGCCCGGTCCGTGTGTGTGTCTCGGCGGGCCCACAGCACGCCCACTTGGTCGTGCTATTGTCTGGCTGGAACGGGGTGCGCGGGGGACGTGTGCTTGCTGTGCGCTTTCTCGTTCCAACCGGCTTTGGCGGGTGCTTTCGGTGGACGGAAAACGTTGGGGCCATAAGCAGTATTTATTCTCCTGCCCCGTTCTTGCTACCGAAAGAGCCTCTTCCGTTGCACGTTCGACGCCTTCGTTCGCTCGTTATCTCCAAGAGCCCTTAAAGCGGCAGGCCTGACCCCCACCGCACCTCCAGCTGCCCAACCTGAACGTGAGTCCCGCACCCGCACGTCCTGATCCACCCTCATCTCCTCGACGTCATGCCCCGACAGCCCCACGCCGTCCATGGCCTCACAGACCGCCCAGGGATGGCACCCGAACCCGCAGCTCATGATGCAGCCCCAACACCCACACGCACCCCCGCCACAGGGATGGGCGGGCAGCTGGCCCCCGGGGGCCAACATTGCCTTCCCCCCCGGATACCCAGGCCCACCCCCCATCCCCGGAGGCGCCCCGATCGCACACCCGCGCTGGAACGCCGGCTTTTGGCAGTACAACCCGCACGTTCAGCAGCAACAGCAACAGCCGTGGGCGCCTGGCGTCGGCTGGTTTCCGCCCAACTTTAACCCGTACAAGCGTGTGCCGCGGCCGCCGTCGCCGAGCTATTGGAGGACGGAGCTGACGGACAATGGTCTCGGTCTCGAAGGGATGGTCAAGCGGTGCGTCCGTCTACACCCTTTGGCACACCCTTCCTCTTCCTTTCCTCTCTGTCTCTCTCTCTTTTTTTTTTTTTTTTTTTTTTTTTTGTGGAGCACGCTGATTGATGTGGATATCTTGGTCGTCTGCAGAAAGGACCCGTCAGAGTACAAGGGCGAGGAACCCCACACACCCTGGATATGGAACCCGCCGAGTTTGCTCGAGAGCGGGGAACGGGCGACGCCTGCGCGCGATTTCAATCCTCGCAGGACGGGCACGGCGGACACCAGTCCTCGCGATCGATCGTCGCCCACGCGGGAGCATGGTCAGAGGACATCGCAGGAGAGCTACAGCCTCCAGACGCCCAGCCAGACGCCAGATAGGAAGCCTGCCGCCCGGGGCGTCTACCCTCACGGCCACGATCACGCCGTGACGCCCACCGGACCCACGAGGCACGGCTCGGATCCCACTGACGCCAGGTCGAGCCACCAGAGCGCGAGAACACGTTCCGCTGGCCAGACGGAACCTTGGCCCAACAGGCCCCACTCTCAGCCGCCTGCCGTGAACGACGTACCGCCATTCCCAGCGCCTCCCCCCCAAAACCCCACAGGTCGTTCGGCATCGGTGCAACCCACGTTCACGCAAGAGCCAGAGTCGTTCACGTCCAAGGTGGATCTCCACCCCACCTTTTCGTCCAGCGTCATCCGCACGCCGACGCACTACCAACACGGCCGTCGGAGCACGGACGAGTCTGGTTCCGGTCACCACTCACGCTCGCCGTCCTCTGCGGGGGCTCACGCCTCGACCTCTGTGCGCGGGCTACCTGGGCCCGAGCCTCTGGCGAGACAGTCCTCGTTGCCCGCGCCGTCCACGCGCGATGTGTATGCCAGCTTTACAGAAGACATGTCGAGCTCGTTGCACGCGAGCACCTCTTCCCGGGCTCGGCCGGCCTCCAACAGCACCGCAGGCCCGCTTGCGCGGAGCCGCACGGAACCTGTGGTCCCGCATCTGATGACGATCCACGAGTCCGCATCCAACTCCACCTCCACACGCTCGAGCGGGAGCGGCGAGATGTTCCTCGCACCACTGCGCGACCCACCGAGCGTGAACGCGAGCCCGGGGTCCTCACCGGACCCGTCCCCGCGCCGGCGAGAACGGGAGACAGCCGGCAGAAGGACGTCGCCTTACACGAGCAGCGGGCCGCAGTCGCCGGAGCCGTCCCCGCTGTACCGCGACCGTGATCGCGAGCGGGACCGCCGCGCCTCGCCATACGCGCCCCGCCACGCGGCGGGTACGCACTCGCATTCGCCGTCGCCGTCGCCCCATCGCAAGCACGCCCAGGCGCACACACACACGCACACGCACGCCCATTCGCGTTCGCACTCGTACGTCCACGAACCGTACGTGGCTCAGGGCAGACGCGACAATCCGCTTCCCCCACCCCCGGTCGAGCGCCCCAGCCTGGACATGTCGCGTCCGCATGGACAAGAGCCCTCCCCGCCACGGGGGACCTATGCGCGCAAGGTGCGCACCGGGTTCTGGAACCGGCGTGGCGATCACCTCACGCCGAGCGCGCACGTCGTGTACGCGCCGCCCGACCGCGCGTACCCGGACGACCTCCGGGACTACCCCGACGAGCGAGACGGGTATCGGGACCACTGTGGCACGTATGTTCCCTGGCGGGAGGACCGCCCCGAGTTGCCCGCGTCGTTGCCGTCACGCGGGAGGCTGCCTGCGCAGCCGTATGAGAGCGTGCGTGTCTTCGTTCTTTTTTTTTTTTTTTCTTGTGCTTTTCTTGCCTGGTGTCTGGTATCTTGGTCCCCGTTCTCGTTTCGCCCTACTTTTCTTGGTGCTCACCTCCTTCGTTTTTTTTTTTTTGCTAGTTTATCTCGTATACCTATCTCCAGTGACTGGAGAACACGACCAAGTTCACACGTCATGTTCAATGTGCATCCATCCGTATTATATGTATCTATGCAAGACCGAGTCCAAAAACGGAGCCACCACCAAAGGGAGGGAGAAAGGGCAAGGGATAAAAGGTGGGCTCGACAGTTTGCGTATGACACGACGAGATATCGTATTCAGCGAGGAATCGGGACATAATCTACACGAGTATTTGATTGTCACTGCGGAACGTTCTGAATCGTAACCACGGCAAAGAGAGCAGATCGGCGCGTCAGCCTTGTTAGTGATCCTCAGGTCGTTCGAGGTACCCGGGTTGTCGCCGACTGTTTTCAAAGCCTGGTATTGGCAATAACCATACTCGATACACAAACACAATGCCACGACGCGGGCAAACAAGCCCGGAGAACCAAGAAAAATACAAAAAGGGGGTGCGGGCGAAGGGCCCCTTGCAAGCACCCCCAACAACAGAGAAACGCGAAACGAAACCGAGCCAAGTAACAATATAAAAACCAAGAAAAGAAAAGGTGCAAACTGGGGATTGGTGCAGTGCAGGAATGGGGTGGGGGGGAGAGGGTAATGCGGGCCTGACCATCCACTTCACATTGATGCTGCAGAGATCCTCGAGGGGAGTCCGAGGGAAGATCGCCCAAAGACCAGCCCAGAACTCGACCCGACTAAAACAGAACCTGAGCCCGAGTGCCGTCCAAACGTACCAACCCAGCCGATGGCGAACGTTGACAGTGTCGTCCAAACACCGATGATCGCTACCTTGATATCGCTCGCCTAGGATATGTCGCCCGCATCGTCGCGCACGATGACCTTTTGTCGACCTTGACCCCACAGAGCTTCAAAGAGTGATCGCGCCTCAACGTAGTCCAGCTCGACCGGATCCCGCACTGTCGGAATGTCGCACTTGTCCCACCCGAATAGACCCACCTTGTTCCCCCGTCATCCACCGAGCCCGCCGAGTCCCGAGTCCCCAGCTATCGGACGCCGTCGACCTTGTCTGGCTAGAACACCATCACAGTGATTGTCGCTCGAATTGCGCATAGACACGTCCCGAGTCTCCAATCATCGTTGTCACCTCATCTATACCGAGCCTTGTCGCAGGAAACATTGCAGTCGCAGCCGCAAAGAACCTTGAACAGCCCAGTTCGGTCAAACCAGGTCCAAACGAGAACACCATGTCGCCACCACTCCCTGCGACCTTCTCTCACGCCCAATAGGGCGCTGAGGAGAAGGCATGTGCAGGTTGTCGGATTCGAGGAATTAGGAAAGGCGTATCATGTAGATGGTGGTAGAAATAGTGGATAGTGGATGTTCCCGCTCGTGCTGGTTTTTGCCCGATCCAGGGGGCGTGCCGCAGCGTCCGCAATAGGCGATGAGGTCGTCGGGCTGGGAAGACAATCGATCGTTGACTTTTTTGGAGAATCTCAGAGGTATGCACCAGTATCGAGTACGATGGCGTCGATGATGACAATGATCACCAGCGTCAGGGATGTCGGGGAGAATGTGGCGCTCGGGAACTTCGGGGTGGAGGGATGGCACCTGTCAGGGAACACAAGTGGTTGTTGAGGTCCGAGTATCGTATCATTCGGGCGGGAGCAATGCGAAGCAGGACAGGGCAGGAAAAGAACTAGTGTTGCAAGACTTGTCCACGGGAAGAGTTCTTAGAAGCTGAACAGAACGCGATGTTGTAGCGCTCATCGTAAGTGGGATCATACTTTGCGAGTCTAAAGTCGACAGGTGGCAAAGGCGAGAGAGCATTCGCAAGAAGGGTGCCGGCGAGTGCAAGCACGGCAGAAGGCAGCGGAACGGCGTGCGTGTCAGGGCATTTTTGGTGGTGTGTCACAGAAGGCTATCATCAGGGCTGAGTAGTACCCGGCATTGGCATTTGACCAGGCCCATCTTGAACAGGTTCGAGGCTCGAAAGGCGCAGAATGGTCGCCTCCGAGTCGAGTCGAGTTCAGGACGTGATGGTTGAGGGGATCTAAGCAGGAAAAAGAAGTGAAGAAAAAGACCAGGAGGAAAGAACAAGAATGCGTGCAACCCAAACCTCATGCCGTCACCAGACATCTCCCTCCCTCGCCACGTCTAGACGCTCCAAACTTGACTGGGAACGATCAGACCGAAGATTGTGATGACCATCTTCGGAGGACGAGAATCAAGTCGATCCAGGTGGGGATCGACTACTGCATCATCCACTATAATCGGCCGCACCATGACATCTCCACGATACCTGACAAAAGAGTGACAATAGTTGGAATTGGCTTGAGAGCCGAAAAAAAAAAAAGTAATTAGGAGGTTGTAATGTTAGTCATCCGAACTCAGAACTCACCGTAACTGCCAAAGATTGAAACAATCGGGTAAAAAAAACGAGTGGCAATAGTTGGAACGACGATGGGCAAGGGAAAACAAGCACCCTCAGGTGAGGTAAGGCAACCAGGTGCGACCCCGCACCAAAGTAAGACCGTTGGTGCGTGCGCGAACATACGCCTTCGACGGGGGAGACACAACCTTGACTTGCATCCTCTCATTGAACCACGTCACCGGCGATCTCGTGCGGGCCTTGTGGACATCTCCGTTGCTTGATGGAGGCGTCAGAGGATAGAGTGTTCCCTCGTCAGACAAGGCGCCATCCGTTCTGGGAAGAGAATTGGTTGATTGCAAGGAGAGTCGTGTCTCCAACGTCGGCGATGGAGTATCCGTCTTGTCCTCCTCGGCCGCGCTATGCCGGGAGCAGGTGCCCTCAGAGAGTGCCCGGGGATTGCAGTCTATGTCGAAGTCACGAAGCTCCTCGAGGAGCTTCCGCATCAGGTCCAGACCCTCGTGAGGCGCTGCCGAGAGTGTGCCGCCATCCTTCGGACCCTCTCTGATGTTATCCCGACTGGCGTGAATAGAATCATCGTCTGGCCAGTTCAAAGTCATTTCCTCGTCCGTCTCGGATTCAGGCTCCTCCGGATTTCTGGGGGGAATGATCGGGCCTGTGTCAATGAAATCAGAGAGGTCGCACAGGCCACTTCGGAAAGAGACCGTCCGTCCCAACCCGTATTCCGATTCTGGAATCCTGAGCTTGAGCGTCTGTGCGAGTTCTTGCATGTCCGCCATCCCGTACCGTCGCGGGCTTGACATCAACTTCAGGGGCGTGGTCGGGTTACCATACCGAGGCGACGAGATCAATTCCGGCTCGGCATTGCACAGGGTCTCCGACGAATCATCGAACGAGCTCGGTGGTGTTGTTGGGATTCCATCGTAAGGCGAGCAGATGGATTCCAACTCGGGGTCAGACGGGGCACCATCGTACGATCCAGATGGTGTCGTTGAAATCCCGTCGTGTGAAGAGCAGGTCAACACTAAATCCGGGTTTGATGTCGTCTCGATCCCATAGTAGGCCAGACAGGACAACTCCCACTCGGAATCGTGCGAGGCGTCGGGGAAGCTACCCGATGATCCGAGCGGGGTGGTGGCAATTCCATCGTAAGGGGAACACGTTGAATCCCATCCATGTGCATCATCAGACGGTCCAGGCGGAGACACCAAGATCCCGTCGTAGGGTGAACAAGCAAACTCGGAATCGGAATCGGTCGGTGTGGACAATGTTTCGCCCGGATTATCGCACTGTCCTGGCACGAAGAGGAATCCATCTGTACGCGTCGTCGCACCGATGATCTTGCTGTTGAAATTCATGCTCGTCCCTGTGCTCATGTCGTACGGTGGTGGTCCCTGTTCTGGCTTAAGCTTTCCAGCTTGGCTTACGGTGGAAGTCTTCTGTGCACTGCCATCGCCATCGCCATCGTCCATGTCTAGGAATGAGTTCGTCCCGTATGGTCTGGGTTCAGACACCGGTGTCTCCTTTCCTTCGTCTTCCACGCAAATTGCCGGCGCGGAAGCCGTCGCAGGATGACACTCGACCACCTGCGAACCATCATCAGCCGCATTCACAGCCTGAACCTCGGTCTACGCACATTCCAAAACGTCGGATGGAAAAATCTTGCGTAGACCATGCTGACGTGTTGCTGGGGCACATGTTGGCTCGAACGACATGCAAGCACAGGCGTCCAACTCACCTCAAAACCGGCCTCAAGATCCACGCGCCCATCGTTGGTAGCCGTCGTCGAGGTCCCGGTAGCTCCGCGGTGACGGATAGACGACAAGAAATTGCTCCAAGAGGCCCACGTGTTGTTCCTCCCGGCACTGTTCGCGGACCCGCGTCCATGGTAGAAATACCCTGCGACAGAGACAATCGCAGCCACCGCGAGGACGAGTCCACCTGTCGCGAGCAAATGCTGCGACATGGCCGAGGTAGACTGTCCAGGGGGGTCCGGGACGAGAGAGACGGAAGGGGTGGCAGCAGAGAGCGTAAAGACAGTAACGACAGACGGGATTGGAGACATGATCGTTCAATTGGATCCGGAACTGGGGGACGGGTGATGAAGAGCGTGTAGGTTATATAGGCCTGGCATGTTAGCCCCCTGGTTCGACATTGGGCTGACATGGAGGATGAGGACATTGTCAGCCTCTTACATCGAAAAATTGAGACCGTCCGCGACGCGGCTGGACGTGTAACCTCATGATCGTAAGGACCAAGCGGTGGCTGGCATCAAATGCGCATGACGATCTGGGGGTAAGCTAAACTTTCCGATAAGCCTCCTTGCTTCGGCCTATATATGCACACCAGACGCACCAGCGACTATTGCGACTTTATATTGATACGACGTCGACGATGCGGATGTATGTGCTGTCAACGTTCATGGGAAGCGACTTCAGGGCGGCAGTGTCATTCATACCGCCTGACTATGGCGGCCAGTCCTGCTGTTTTATGTCGTCTGTTCAAGCTTTTATGGAACATCATGGAGCTCCGTTAGTATGCAGTGGCGAAGACGAAGAAATAGGATCATGCCCTGCGAGCTATGCGTTCCATTGGGCACGTCGACCGACTAGTCTAGTCCCCAGACAAACGACTCATGTGTGGCTGTGCAGCCAAACTGCGCGATGCAAGACAAACGACGCCCGCTGATCGTGAGCGCGTTCGATGGAATCCATTCTGTTGGTACGTTCCCCCCTACTTGACGACACCGCCCAGGATGATAACCACCATGACGGCGCTCCCGGTCTGCACAGACGCTACCGAGGTGAAGGGGGCTACCCCGAGTACTACTTTCTCTTGCCGCCTCGCGCCGCGATCGTTCACTGGGCCCGTGGGCGCGCGCTCATTCGCTGTGGCCATCGCCGTCACGCTCCCACCCATGCGCTTCGTACACGTGCGACGTGTTGGCAGAAGGACCAGGTGCGCCCACCCCGGCTTTTCATTGCCCGAGATTGCATACGAGTCCTTTTCTCGCGATACGCGCGCGCAACAACCAACCACGCCGGGTCCTGCTAGAACTAGCGTGGTGACCCCGAGCGCTGACACGGTGCATGTATGCACCTGCACGGCTGGGTAGGCAAAACCTGGGAGTACAAAGGCGCAGAGAGCGCGACCCTCCGAGAGGCTGGTGGCAGGGAGGCTTCTCATCAACAAGCCATCGAACTAAACACGATTCTACGGGGAAGTCGGGCAATCAAAGCCCTTTTGAGGCCCGAGCGCGCAGGCGTCCCTACGCGGTACTGTGGCGAAACTAGCCACCACCGAGCCCTGCCTCCGCCATGCATGGAGGCACTCGACAAGTGACACGGGCGTTTTTTCAAGGCACGACGAAGGTGTAATCAAAGAGGACATCGCCTAGTAGACGCTGGCGCATGGTGTTTGAGTCGATACTGCGTACCCTATGGCTACCAACCCGTCGGACAACCGGTTGGCACCGCCATGGCGTGTCCGCACTACGAAGGGGACCACCCGGAGCTTTACCTGCCCCATTGTCGTATCGTGGGCGACTACCCCGTATGACTCGGAGTACGTGTGTGTCAACATCGTCTTCTTTTCTTTCCTCCCGACACTTTTCTTAGTTTGACGGGTGCACACCTCTCTGCTGGTTGGAGGAGAGAAGTGGACTCCTACCCGACCTGCATGCGTGCGAAATGAGGGCCATCGAAACAAACTAGGGTAAAAGAACAGGCTATTAGAATATACAGTACCATCTATTCTCTCTTAGTATTGCTGCCACTCGCGAGGTCGAAGCAAGGTATTGTCACTCCAGTGTTTCCCTGATGGGTCTGCACGATAAAGGCAGGATGATAGTCGTTAGTCTGGTGACTAGTCCGCTATGACTCAGGTTTTCGAGGCGAGGCAAACCGTCGATAGGTAACCAGACTAGACAGTAATGCCTAAGTCCTTCCCAAATGATAATCCCTTGGTGATCCTACACATGAGCAGCAAACTGACGCCGTACAAGAATTTTTTTTTAAAAAGTCCGGATCATTTCACTCGTTATTACTGTACAAGTTACAAGAAAAGAAACCACCATTCGTGGCACACGTTTCAGCCAATTCGCGCGCTCCCTGACCACCAGCAAACCCTAAACTTGAGGGACGGATCGTGACCCGGGCCATCGACTTCACTTCATACTTTCCCTTTGACCAGAAAGACCGTCCCCATTACTCTCGTCATATACCTGATACAATGCAAAGTGCCTCGCAGACACCCGCCTTTCGAACAACAAGTCGAGCCTGCATGCGCGACACAAAGTTCAGGTAGCAACAAAGGAATAATATCACGGAGACAACGCACTCGTCCACCGTCCGTCCTTTGGTTTCAGGAATGAAGAGATGCGCCCACACAGACCCCACGAACGCAAGTCCGCCAAAGATAAAACCGATGAAGCCTCCCAGATCCGCTTCGTCGGGATTCACGCTGCATAGTTGCCGTGAAGTGCCCAGATGCGCCGCAAGACAGAGGAAGACGCACAAATACGATACGGCGATGGTTACCACTGTTGCACAGAGCGAATTGATGAAAAACGCAATGCCAATCGTCTTTGAACGCAACTTGGCGGACGGCACCTCGGTATAGATGACATACCCTATCGGACCACTGCATTTTTTTTTTTCTGGCAGGTCGAACAAACCTAAGCGCGCGAGGCGTGGACAACTTACATGGAGACTTGGCAAACAAAGTTGTTGATCATCATCTAGGAGATATTTGCATCAGTCAACCTGTCAACAAAAAGCCCATCGGGGAAGGTGGCATACAAGCGCAGCGACCACCAATTTCGCGTTCTTGTTTGTGTGTCCTATCCATATAAAGCCAATCAAGAACATCATGACAGAGGAAACCACCATGCCCCAGTTGAAGAGGGTGCGACGGCCAAAACGGATGACGGCATAACAAGCCACCAGATTTCCGACGACCTGCGAAAATGGAGAGGTTCATGATCAGTCAAGGCTCGCCGTCACTCGGTGTATATTCTATGACTTACCCCGATGGCGGTGAGCCCCACACCAAGGTCAAAGGCCTTGCTTGTTGCAAACCCAGCAAGCTCGAAAAAGTACACACCGTAACCAATGACAAAGGCCACGCCTGACGGCAGGCACTCGTCATCAGGATAGACGCCTGTTTCGGGCTGATGCTCACCTGTGCAATGTTGGAGCACGGGCACCACCATGGCAATACCCGTGCGCCTTAGATTTTCCCCTGGGAGGTCCTGAGTCGACTGATCTCGTACGAACGTCATGTCCGAATAGCTTACACTTGAAACAGTCCAGGTATGTCGATGTCGATGCATACGAGTCTTCGAGCTCGACCGTCTCCCGGATTTGCTCTAGCTGGAACTTGGCATTGACCATCGGTCCTCCGAGACGAATAATTACACATTCTGCATCCTCATATCGACCATTGCGTACCAGCCACCAAGGGGACTCGGGCACGAAGGGAAGGCCGACGAGAAGGATGACCGGGAAGATCCACTGGAGGGCACTAGAGAGTAAAGTTGCCGAGGACACGGACACCGATGATATTTTACTCACAATGGGAGTCTATATGCGTAGGCGTCTGTCCGAGAACCAGTTCCCCGAAGGACACCACTAGACATGCTGTTGACAGACCTTCTAGGTCAGAAGGAACACGCGAATGTTCACTAATACTTACAGCATACCAACTATAAAATGCGTTAGTGGAGCAGCACAGCAAACGAAGCTGCAAATTGGGCTTACGGACGATCCAGAGATTCACAGTCGCTGTTGTGGCACCTCGAAGAGCGAGCGGAGACATCTCTGCACAATATCCGCCAGCGCACGACAAATACATCCCTACGGCGCAATTCCTGAGCACTCGGTTGATGCAGAACCACATGTCAATCCACGCACCGATCGAAAATCCGTTGATGAGCTTCCCGACAAGAAGCATGCCGTTCGCATGTCTGGGAGTGAGGAACTGCAGCAAGACCCCGATGATGGAGACCACACTTGCGACTGCAGTGGCTCCCCGTCGCCTGCCATGGAGCTCGAATAAAGGGACAAAAGCAGGCATGGAACAAGCCACTTACCCCAACCGATCAGAGAACCAACCGAGGGAAAGACTACCCAACATGGCCCCAATGGCGCTGACACTGTTGAACACGCTTTGCAATCTCGCGGGGAGGACTGGCTGGCCTTGGTAGATGTACCCAAAGTCATTCCGGAACTGGGGAACACTCAACAACCCGCCCCCGATCTAGTCGATCGGCGGGCATGAGCCACAGCGTGGGGAAATGATGGTAAATACAAGGAAGACGTGCCTGTGAATCATAACCACACAGGAGTGCGCCAATACATATGAATATGCACCAGAGGAATGCACGCCAGTAGATGCGCATTGCCTCGAGGGGTGTCAGAGCATGCTCGATGGCGGCGGCCTGGGCGAGGAGGGCGAGATTGCCGTGAAGGGTGCGCTTGTCGACGCTAGCAGTCTTTGTGTGGTTCATCTTCTCCAACGTCGCCGCCATGACTGGGATTCAAGCTGGAGCGGAAGATAGACGGTGAAAACACGACTCATAGAAGCGTTTCACATATGCTTCTGGGAGAAGGTCAGGTGACAAGATACGACACTGATATGCAAGAAGAAACGCACTCTTTAGACCACATATCGGCGCTGCATTCTTACCAACCTCGCTCAGGCGGCGAACACGTACAGGACCCAAGAAACATCAAACTGCATCTCAAAGATACCTCCACTTGCACTCCAGGACCCAGAGTTGTAGCTACACACTCGGGAACATCGCCTGAGGCCTTGTTGAACCGTCAGCCTATTACTTTTACCCGGAATGGTGTCAAGGCGTACGTTCCAAAACTCCAAAAGTCAACCAAACCCAGGGACATATGTGACCATGGTTCGGGGATGCATCCATGAAACGTGGGATTGTCAATGTCCAGTTACGAAACACCCCGCGAGATCTATTATCCACAAGCTACCCGGCACTTGAATCATCATCATGACCGTCCAGGACCTACAGAGTACGAGCGATGTCAGAGTCTTACCCGTCTAGCAAACACGAAATGGGCCATACCGAGCGTAACTGATCAACTTGCATGGGCCCCATTGCTCGCACCGGTGACTATTGCAACTGCGTATTGATACGGCATCCACGGCGCGGGTGATGTGCTCATCGTGCCGTTAATATGCTCATGGCAATCTCAGGACAGCAGTAATGTTCACGCCGCCTGATTGTGATGCTGTTCTTGCCGTCTCATGTCGCGATCGTGTTGAAGCATAAAGCTTTTATCGATCATCCAACATGGAACTCCGTTTGTACGCAGCGGCAAAGACTCACCCCAGGCCCTGCAAGCCTATCATCTGAATTGAGATTAGAAACGATGCGACACGTCGAGATAGCTGCAGTGCAAGACTCCTCTTGTGTGTAGTTGGTGAGTACGAGCGGTAAAGTCTCCAAGTGTAGAATCTCATGACCGAGCCGCTCAGAAAATCAGTGTTTTGGCGTTTTGGGCGCGAGGAGCAGCGCCTGATTAGGACGCGACCAAACCGGCTGGTTCCGAGGTTACGCTAGATGCAGGAAATGATTTTATCAATGAAAAAATCATGATAAAAGCAATTATGAAAGACATAATTATGTTAATAAAACCCTAACAGAAGAATTGATTGATAATCATATAAGAAATAAAATATTATCATGATGTGGAATATTGAAGTAATTAAAAGTTGAATATTAGACAATTGTTTACTAGGGTTAACAAGTTGTTCTACATCCAGGATTTAATGATTCTAATATTTAGCAAACATAAAAACATAAAATATCTAATATGATTGTAACTTCATTTTTCTGTTAGAATATTGCTATGATAATAATATCTTTTTTGCAATTGTTTTTATCATGATTTTGTCTGCAGTAAAAATATTTATTGTACCTAGTGTTACCTTCCCAACCCGTTCCACTCTGCTACGAGCCTGACCCCATCCACCGACTCAACCTGGGATAACGCAGTACCCTTTCTACATGTCTCCTGGTTCGACGATTCTCATAACAAGCGGGCTCGTCCGTCGCTAACTCCGAGTCCCCATACCGTCCGACTCGGTCGTCTTCCCTGCCGGACCCATCGGGGCTCACCTCATGGGCACACCCGTGGATGAACAAAACGGCGACGGTACGATATGTGGGGCATCCATCATCCATCACGCGGGATACGGTTCCAGAACACCTCATCACTCACGGTATCAATGCCGTCTCAGGGGATGAAAAGAGAGATGAATCGCGAAAACATCGTACGACACGCACGGGGGAGGCGCATTCGCAATACAAACGCAGCCTCTGATGGGATTCAGACTCGTTGCTGCCTGGTGACAAGACTCGAGATGCACCACCCTCTCCAGATCCCGGCTAGTACCGCGGGCATAGGTTTTGCAGGCGCTTTCCGAGCATTAGTTTTTTTCGTCCTTGTTTATTGTCCAGTCTCGGAGGCGCGTGCCTCTTGTCGGACATCAGCATTAGATTGACTCCACGCTTTTACGACTTGGCATCTACTCACATTACTTCCGACAAGACATGCATGGTTTGCACACAATCAATAGCCGCTCCCTCAATACTTCTTGGCCCAGGGCCGCGGACTCGGATAGCTGGCAATCAACATGTAATAGTTGTAGTTCACATTGCCGGAAGTCTATGTATATCGTATCGCCGTGCGCTAGTGTGGCCATCTTGATCCAGCAACTTTACCAATAAGTAACCGGACTGCATATGTCACAACGGAATCCCGCGAGAGGTCTGGCGAGCTTGAAAGAAAATAAAAGGGGCCTATACATGCTCTACAATCGGTACATTCAGTGTGCAAACCGGAAATCGAGCCGCCTGTTCCCAACGTCCTCGGTCGTCTCTAGATAGTTTGCTTTCTCCTGCAGTCAATGTAGCTGACTCGTCTTCACAAGCATGACTGCGGGCACTCACGTCCGGTGACATTGCATCCCAGATCTTGGCGCGCTGGCGGTTTCGCCAGATGTAGTACAGCTTTGTGCCCGGATACAGCACAAGCAGGTTGACAGAGCAGATGATGATAAGGATCCGGTTTCCTCGTTCATCTGCAATAAGGGCAGATATGAGAACCTTTCGCTACGGACATCGAGTGCAGTGATCGCACATCTGGGCGCATCGCTGGCCACATATATCTGCGACGAAACGATGCTACTCGCTTGCACAAACCTATATTTAGTTTCGTTCGATAAGTCTAATAGCGGGTGAACAAACGTTAGCTCACATATTGTACAAGGAAGCGTTGACGGTGCGACTGGCTACCGCACCGGAATTTCGCGAACACCACCTTACCTGTCAGTTATGTCAGTTTGCTTCCGCCACGCCAATCGGAGCACGGACCTGGATCGGGTGGGAATACCTATAGGAGGAATGTCAGTTTCATCCACACACTTTACGATGGGAATGACAGTGACACACGGGAATGAGAGGAGCCCCGTGACCACCCCCTACTAAATGTCAACAGTATTCCTGAGAGCGCGACGAGGAACGCATACAAAAAAGATCCAGTGATTCACATTCGGTGGTAGCACATACAGCGCCACAAGGAATGGGAGTGTCCACAGGTCTTCCATCATCGCCACTAGTGTACGCTCACCAATAGATTCGGATACAAGTGTGAGAATGAACATTGTGATGATCCCAAACCCCTGCGATGGTATGGTCAACAAGTTCGTCTGGAATGTGTTAAACCTAGACTAGTAATTCAATGGGTGGTCGGTATGCCAACTTCATCGTTATTTACCCAGCACTCCGCAGTAGGAGGGTAAGGTAAGTTGAAGGTGGAGTATTTGGTATACTAAACATCAGCCCACTGTGAATTGCATCAGTTCAGGGTTGCAGAATAACGGCCTCTGCTCACAGGATGTACACTGGCCACAGGTCATAGTCACACATTGCGGTCCATAGCCTTCGTACAGTCAATCCTTCTCGGTTATGCATGTCACCCTGAATAACGATTGGATGTTAGTGGGAATGACCTAGAATGTATGCGCCTGTTACCTTGGTTGGGTCGTCACGAAGGACCTTGTTGACTATGATGCTCTCTTCACGTTCAGTAAACCATCCGTTTGGCCGGAACCATGTTCTTGTCTGCGTGGGAGATGGAGGCATGTTGAAAAAAGAGGCGAGACCTATGGAGAATGTTATCAAGCCTCTGTCGGCGATATGATTAGGCGAGGTGCCAATCTGGGTAAAATACCGCATTCACTCTATCAGGAACAGCCACCTGACATTCTGTCAGCACTTGATTTGCTGTAGAGAAAAGTAACCGACCTCCATCCGGCTTTGCCATCGACACCATCGAGGTGTAGGATGCCGTAAGCTAAGAAGCTAGCGACGATAGCACAGAAGTTCAAAGACATCCAAAATCCAGCCAATCGGATGGGAAGTTCGGTCTTTGTGTAAAAATCTGGTGGGCGTTGGCAAGAAGGGCAAATATAGACAAGAGAAACGTACAGGACATGTATAACACCAGGTCAGGTATGAAGCTAGGAAGTGATGTTGGTTGAGAGTTTTCAAAGCTCGGCTGGTGACAACATACCCTCCCTGAAGCAGACTACGAGCTCCAGAGTCAGGGCATTGTGACAGCGCGTGAGGATGAGCGGTCGCACCCAAGCAATGCACGACAGAGAAGGAAAGATGTCCTTCCCGTGAGCCAAAACTGGAAGAGCGAGATGATGCCTACGGCTTCCTTAGCATGATTTTACAAAAGCGATATGTAACCTACTCCACAGACAGATTTGCGTCGGTATCCAGCGGTCGGGGCCAACCTGTTGTCCTCAATGCTTGAGACGTGAACTGATGGAAACGACGCACACGCTTCGAGATCAGCTGAGATGGTAACTCGGCGCATAGGAAAGCAAGACGAAAGACGGTGTTCCCAAGGTTGAAATCTAGATGTGGTTACTCATTGGACGAGCGAAGGATGAATAGATGTCATGTTACCGTCTGTAGACATGCGCAGATCGGAGAGAAAGCTGGCCGAATTCGCCTGGTTAATGTTACTACGGTCAAGATTGAGTGCGGAAAACCCGATAGCGGCGACGGTCATGATCCTCCAGTCGATCTTGCGCAAGAGTGCCTGGTAGACGATGTTTCGGGAATGAGGAAACAGAACGGTATGGCGACACACCCTCTCTTCTCTGTACGTCCACCTCGCCGAGGGATCGAAGCGATGGAGATTCTCGTACTCTTTCTTTGGCCAATAGTAAGGAGCGAGACGAGGGTCGTCGAACACGGAGCGCCTTGTAGCGATGGCGTCGGGGTCGCGGGAGACGCTTCTTCGCCTGTTGAAGATGGCGCCGGTCCAACTGAGGTTCTCCGGCTCGTCATCCACAAGGTCTGAGCCAGTTGCGGCGTTGTGGAACGCCACGGACTCCTTGGTGTCGAGTGCCTGGTTGTCCACGGAGGCTGCGTCGAGTACGGCACCAAGCGAGGTGTCTGCGGGGCTAGAGCTGGCGCTGCGAAGGCGGGACATGGTAAGAGGGAGGCGGATGTGTGCTGCCATGTGGAGGGACGAGTATAAATACTCGCATTCCGGCCCGCGATGAATGCAGCACTGGACGAGGACTGGCGCACGAGCCAGGGGGGAAGGCGTGATCTGTGATCATTTCCGTCCTGGATGGCAGAAGCCCGTGCCACAAACGGACACGAGCAGCACATGGATCAGAACCGGCCGTTTGGATTACGCTCACCGACGAACCCGGGTGGCGACGGTGTCTTCCGAGTCGGATGGTGCAAACCCCTGTGTGACCCGTGACGTGTGCTCCGACGCATCGTTCATACGCTAGGCTCTACTGTACCATCCCCCTGGCCCAAACCAGTCAGATGTCTTTACATGACACTACCGTTGACAATGTGGTCTCAGTGGCGCGTCGGGCGTGCAGCTGCATTCAATGCGCGAATCGAAAGTCGAGCCTCCTGTTCCCAATGCCTTGCGTCGTCCTATCCTCTCCTGCAAGCCAGTCGATGTGCAATTCTCGCGATGCCAGACGACTTACCCCAGGTGTCGTTCCACTCCTAGCGCGCTGTCGATTTAGCCAAATGTAATAGATCCTTGTTCCCGGATACGACACGGGAGGATTGAATAAACATATGACGATCAACGTTCGGTTTCCCCGCTCGTCTGTGGGGAAGGACAGGTATGAGAACTTCCCATGCAAAAACGGGATAACCTATCATACATCTAGCGTCGCTGGGGACGTATATCAGGGCGGAGATAATGAGCACGAACCTGCGTTTGCCGAGTGTCAGCAACAGCAAGTCCGAGTGATCCTTGGACTCACATGTCGTACAGGGACGCATTGACAGTGCGGCTCGCTACCGCAGGTTTCGGGAGCACCACCCAACCTGCCATGTGCGATTTCAATCCAGGTTGAGAGCGGAGAAACTGATTGCAGCCATGAGCATGACCTCCCGATCGACCTTGTTTACAAGTGCCTTGACAGCAGACGACACAGCACGTCTTGTGTCTAAAAGGTCACCCACCCTCTCTTCTCGGTAGGTCCATCTTGCTCAAGGGTCGAAACGATGGATGTTCCCATAATCTTTTTTCGGCCAATAGTAGGGCGCAAGATGAGGATCATCGAACACGGAACGCCTTGTAGCAATAGCATCAGGGTCAGGAAGAAACCTCGTTCGCCGGCCAAATGGTACTTTGGTCCAAGTGAGGCTCTCCTCCTTGTCCACGAGGTCTGAGATGGCCATACATTCGCCAGGGGCGGAGGCATTATCCTTGGCAATAAATGTCTGGCTAATCGCGTGAGCCGAGTCCCACACGGCTGGCAAAGCGCCAGAGACAGTGCTCGTGGAGCTTGGAACGCTAGGGACCGACACGGAAGGGGCGTGATGAAGCGCAGCCAAGTACGGCGCTTCGAGGAGCTGTGCCAGTGGGTGGGGTGGTCAAGCATCAGATCTCCGGTGTATAAAGTATCGCGTCAGTCAAGCTTGACGTCTATATATATTGAGGTTAGGCCTGTATCTCTCACTGGTCGTATACCTGTCGGACTGACGTGCTCGGATTCTGGGGGTATGGCGCACGCCAATGGTACGATGACAGATACACGGGATAACCCGCAGATGATCATGGTCGTTGGATGCCATGGCGAACACTCTGGATAGAATAACGATGAACAGGGTGAGATTGCGCCCTTCGACGCGAGTTTCGTTCCAAGTATAGACTTGGCTGGTGGGTCGAGGATGGGGGAACGCAGACCGGGACAAGCTAAGAAAGCCACGGGCGCACATCGAGCCGCCGAATGCTCGAAGGACGTGAGAGTGGACCCCGTCTGTGCACGTGATCAAGGTTTCAATACCATCGTGTCTTCCCCGACGGTGTGCACGCAACGCTACAACCTCTTCATCCGAGGCTATGGAGAAGGTCAGGCCGCGGCAAGGTCTTTTGTTCCAACGAGATTAACATTGAAAACTGGAAGCCGATGAAGCGGTAATTAAACACCCCTGTTCAATATTAATTCCGCATACATACCGTCCTGTTGACATCGTGGACATCGCCTGCGCACCCGAAGACCGCTACCTGGCCTCGGTCGGGTTGGATTCAAAAGTTATCATCTGGTGTGGCTACACTCTTGGTAAGTAGACCATCCTGACGACATTTCTTTGTTTCCCAACAAATGACGTTAGAGCGAATACGAAAGCTGGACTAGCATAATGGATTCGTCAAGATCCTGTGGGCGAACTCATGGACACTCAGTCAGACGACAAAACCGTCAAAATATGGCGGACAACAGACTAGGGCCTTGAGGCAGAGGTGACCAAACCATTCGCTGATTCGCCAGGCAGTACATTCTTTCGTCGTCTTCCATTCTTCTCAGAGTTCATTTGAACATCGTATTAATTGGTCTCCGGATGGCGCCTAGATAACAGCCTCCAATGCGACGGACAATAGGGGATTCGTTTTCATCGCCACTGTGATAACCCGCGGTCTCTGGATATCTGAGATTAGTCTCGTTAGTCACGAGAATACTGTCGAAGCTGCAGTACGTATTGTCATTTGATGCTTTCCGTCGGTGAGTCACGCGACACTGGACTTACAGCCCACATATCTTCTTGCGTAACCCGGAGGCGCCTCTCGCAACTTCCAACATATGTTCCGGGGTTGCCGCGTTGGTGTACCAGCGCGCCATGCCGCTCTTGAATAACATCCGCGTTGAATCCCTTCTTGCGTTTCCATTTGTGCTCAGGGCTATAGCGACAGCACTCCCGTTGTGTGCTAACGCTACCGAGGCGATGGAACCGACATCGACGGCATACCGACCAGCCAGACAGCGGAGCTACTCCGAGTACTTTCTCCTACCTCCCGCATCACAGTCGTTCACTGGGCTCATCGGTGCGCACGCTCATTCGCTGTCGCTATCATCATCACGTTTCAACCCGTGCAAACAGTAGGCGCAGACGCACGGTACTCAGGTCGGTACTACGTTGTACCCGGTGACCACCGACGGGGGAGCATTGGCTGCCTCATTTCTGTATGGCGGGCGATCACCCCGTGTGACTCGGAGTACGTGCGTATTACCCTTTTCTTTCCTTCCCCGACGATCTTCTCGGCTTGACGTGCGCACACGTCTCTGCTGGCTGGAGAAGTGAATCCCTAGTGGACGCCAGAGCATATTTTTATTCAAATGGTATCTGCTCGAATGAAGGGATTCCAAACAGACTGGGGGTAAACGATCAGGGTACCTGTATTTTCTCACCTGAAACTGTTGCCATTCGCAAGGTCACGCCAAGGGATTGTTGCACCAGTGCTTTCGTGGCCCGTCTGGACGATAATGCCACGAGGAATGGTGATGCCTTTCTTCTCCAATGACAATCCCTCGGTGACTCCACCGTGTTGAGTCCATCAGCGACAAACGCATTCACCCGCAGAAATGAGAATAAAACAAAATGTCAGGATCATTCCATCAGATATATACTGTACAGGTTGCAAACGAAGACACCATTCATGGCGCACGTTTCAACCAATTTCTACACTGCCCAACTGCCAGCGAGCCCTGGACATGAAGGACAGGCCGCGACCCAGGCCATTAATTTTAGTTGCTACCTTCCTTCCGACACTCAAGATCGTCCCCGTTGCTTCCGTCATACACCTGATATGACGCGAAATGCCTTGCAGATACCCGCCTTTCGAACAAGAGGTCGAGCCTGCCACAGATTCAGAATCAAGCAAGAGAAACTCATCACAGCAACGACGCACTCGTCGACGGTCCGTCCCTTGGTTTCTGGAATGAAGAAGTATGTCCAGACAGACCCGACGAGTGAGAGGCCCCCAAAGATGAAGCCAACGAAACCGCCCAGATCTGCCTCGTCTGGGTTCATGCTACATAATTGACGTCAAACGTCCGGATATCCCGTGGGACAGGGAACCACGTACAGGTAGGGTACGAAGATGTTGACCACCATGGTACAGAACGCGTTGCTGAAAACTCCCATCCCGACTGTCTTTGAACGCAACTTGGCCGACGACACTTCGGAAAAGATGACGTATCCCAAAGGACCACTATCCATTTGTTTTCTCGGCGCGTCAAGCGTGGCAATGGCTCTGGGGGTATGCGACTCACATGCTGGCTTGAAAAACAAAGTTGTAGATCATCATCTAGGACATGATCACATCAGTTGACCTATCAATGAAGAGCTCGTTAAGGAGGGTGGCGTACAAATGCAGAGACCGCCAATTTCGCATTCTCGTTCTTGTGTCCTATCCATATAAAGCCGATGGAGAACAAAACGACAGTAGAAACCACCATGCCCCAGTTGAAGAGGGTGCGACGGCCAAAACGGGTGACGGCACAACAGGCCATCAGATTTCCGACGACCTGTGGGGGTGGGAAGGATTGAGACTCGATATCACTAGCAAGCATGTATCCTGAGACTTACCCCAATGGCGGTAAGTCCCACACCAAGGTCGAAGGCCTTGCTTGTCCCAAACCCGGCAAGCTCGAAAAAGTACGTACTGTAACCCAGGACAAAGGCCACACCTGAAGATGTGCATTCGTCATCAAGGTAGACGCCTGTTTCGGTTAATCTTTACCTGTACATTGTTGGAGCAGGGCCACCATCATGGCGACAGTTGTGCGCCTCAAATCTTCCCCTAGGAGGTTCCGAGTCAGATGATCTCGTGTGAGCATCGTGTCGAAAGAGCTCACCCTTGAAGCAGTCCAAAAACGTCGATGTCATTGCATACGAGTCTTCGAGTTCGACCGTCTCTCGGATTTGTTCGTGCTGGAGCTTAGCATCGATCTTCGGTCCTCCGAGACGAACGAGTACTCTCTCTGCATCTTCGTACCGACCCTTGCGCATCAGCCACCAAGGGGACTCAGGCGCAAAAGGAAGGCCGATCAAAATGACGACAGGGAAGATCCACTGGATGGCGCTAAGAGAATAAACTTTCCAAGCATGGATATGGACGACACATCACTCACAACGGAAGTTTATATGCGTATGCATCTGTCCGGGCACCCGTTCCTCGAATGACACCATTAGACATACTGTTGATGAAGATGCCTCTAGGTCGGAAGGAAGACGGGGCTGTGCGCAAACACTTACAATATACCAACTATAAGTGCGTTAGCGGCGCAATGTGGCAAACGGCGCGTGAATCGGACTTACGGACGATCCAGAGGTTCACAACAGACGTCGAGACAGCTCGCAGAGCGAGTGGAGACAACTCCACACAGTATGCGCCAGCGCACGAGACATACATTCCTGCAGGGCAACCCCTGAGCATCCGAGTGATACAGGGCCACACGTCGATTCACGCACCGAGAGAAAACCCGTTTACAAGTTTCCCGACGAGAAGCATGGCATTAGTATGCCTAGGAGTAAAGAACTGCAGCAAAACCCCGACGATGGAAATAGCGCATGCAACAGCAGTGGCTCCGCGTCGCCTATCACGGTCAAGTAAGGAAACGAGAATGGTACAGGAGATGACACGCACCCCAGCCTGTCAGAGAACCAACCCAACGAAAGACCACCGAGCATGGAGCCAACGGAGCTGACACTGCTGAACGCGCTTTGCCACCTTGCAGGGAGAACAGGTTGACCTTGGTATATGTATCCAAAGTCCTGGCGGAACTTGGGAACGCTCAACAATCCTCCACCAATCTAATCGATCAGAGGGTAGGTGATCACGGATGCAGGGGAGACATGCCTGTGAATCGTAACCCCACAGGAGCGCGCCGATGCATATGAAAATGCACCACAAGAAGGCACGCCAGTAGATGCGCATGGCTTCGAAGGGTGTTAGCGCATGTTCGATGGCCGCAGCCTGGGCGAGGAGGACGAGATTTCCATGGGGGATGTGCTTGTCAACGCTGGTAACCTTTGCGTGCTCCAACTTCTCCGATGTCGCTAACATGATTTGGATTAAATCCGGAGGGGAGATGCACGGGAGAACACGATAAAACATAGAAGCAATTTATATACCCACCCGAGAGAAAGCAGGTGACGAGGCGCGGATATTCATGGAGTATGTGGAAGTTACCTGAGACATCGAAGATGGTACGTCGGATCTGGCCGTTAATGAGGATTCGACATTGATGTACAAGAAACGCCCACTGCAAAATCACGTACTGACACGGCATGGGATTCTACCAGCCCCAGTCAAACGGCCGACACGTTAAGATGCCAAAATCATCAAGCCGCACAGAAAATGCACCTCCGCTCGTACTGCAGAATCCGGTGTTGTAGCTGGCAATTGCTCAAGGCCATGTAGCACAATCCATTGAGCCCATCGTGCCTAATTGATGTGTGTCACTGTTGTGATGAGTAGCGTTCCAGTATGAGCGCTGTATGAGCCTTTATCTCAGCACGTTCACCCGGAATGTCGCCGAGGTATACGTACCTAAATCCAGTTGCTCCTCGGTGTCGTCCAAGGCACAGAAGGAATGTCCGCCTGGCTGGCTGCCCTCCAGAGGCGCTGCCTCGGAGATTGGGCGATAATATGAGATGATCTCGACCACACTGCCAGTCAACTTGAAGTGCACTCGAGAGACTAATTTATCCAAAAGGAGTATCATAGCTTTATTTTGTTGCTGCAATTCTGAATATGAATTGTTAGCAAAAAGCTAAATAACTATTTTGTAGAAATCTTCCAGACGAAATCCCAGGCGGAAGACATCATTAAACTCCGATGTGGCCTTCTCGGCACCACATCGTCAGTTGGAGCCAAGTTTGAACTCCGACTTATCAAACTTGAAGGTGCCCCACCAGAGCAAATAGGGACGGTGCCCGCATCAAGTTGCGAAGAGCGCGGCCGTTACTTACCCATACGACATTCATGCTCAGTGCGATAGCCACAGCGCGCCCGCTTTTCACAGATGCAATTGAGGCGGACGCGACCGACGTCGGTGGCCAAACAACGGGGCTACGACGAGCACGTCCTGAACAGCATGATTTCTACTAGAATTCTGCACGCGCAACGACCGGCGTTACAGTGTGCGTGTGCACACCTGCATGGTCTCCATGACCGTCCGGGCGCGCATGACGGACACAGGAGCCGCTCTGTCCTCCTGGGAAGTCGCGCGTTTTTTCAAGGTTTGATCAAGGAGAACTTCGCCGGTAGACACGGACGTAGAGTGTTTGCGGCGACACTACTAGCGTACCTGGTGACCGCTATCATCGTGGAGATAAAGGGATGTTGACCGGAGACTCGATCAGAACGGCGTCCCGGGCAGCCACGACGACAGGTTGGCGCCACCACGGCGTATTTGCACCCTGGCGGAGGACCACCCGGAATTTTGCAATGCCACCTGCCCCGCCGCCATTCCATATCGTCTCCTGTTTTCTTCTCGTGCTCATCCACAGTTTTGTTGGTTTGATATGCACATAATCTCCACCGACTGGAGAACTGAATTTACATCTGATGCCCAAGCATATTTTCGTTCAGATATCGTTTATTCGAACAATATTGTCCAAAATGGAGGCACCGGGGAACGATGAGGGTAAGAACCCGAATATGCCTTTTCTCCGCCTTCGAGGGTCGTCGTTCGTAAAGCCTAAGGAATTATTTATCCTGTGCTTTCATGACCATCCGCACCTTTGCACAACAAGGGTGAGAGGGCTGGTTATATGCGCACTTCTTTTTCCGACGGTCGTCGCTTGGTAAGGTCATTCCATACATCGTTGTGTTCATGATCACAAAGAAAAGGAAAGAAAAACATATAGACATGTTGACATCATTTCATCGGGTATACTGTATACTGCACGAGTTGCCAAAAGATTATCCGTGGCACGCGTTTCAATCGGTCCAAGCACCCCCAGCCCCAACAAGCCCTAGAGATGGACCACGACTCAGATCATTGATCCCACCACCCTTTTGATATCAAAGATCGTCTCCGTTGCTCTCGTCGTACACCTGATACGACGCAAAGCGTCTCGTCGGCACCCGCCTTTCGAACAACAAATCGAGCCTGCCAAAGTTCAGATACGAGCAAAAGGAAAAAACGTGTTGCGACAATGACGCACTCGTCGACGGTCCGTCCCTTGGTTTCAGGAATGAAGAAATACGCCCACACAAACCCTGCGAGCGCAAACCCACCAAAGATGAAGCCGACAAAGCCCCCTAGATCCGCTTCGTCAGGATTCACGCTGCATGGTTGCTGTCAAGCGTCCAGACATCCCACAGGGGTGCGAATCACGTACAGATAGGGCACGGCGATGTTGACTATCATATTAAAGAACGAGTTGGTGAAAATCCCGATGCCGACCGTCTTTGAACGCAACTTGGCAGACGACACTCCCGCAAATATGACATACGCCAGTGGGCCTCTATCCGTTTTTTCCCTAGCCTATCAAACGCGCCTAAATGTTTCGAGGAGTAAACAACTCACACGCTGATCTGGTAAACAAAGTTGTAGATCATCATCTAGGACATGCTCGCATTAGTCGACCTATAGACCGAGAGCCCATCGAGGGGGTGGCGTACAAATGCAGAGACCGTCCATTTTGCACTCCCGTTCCTATGCCCTATCCATATAAATCCAATCAAGAACAAAATGATGGTGGAAACGACCATGCCCCAGTTGAATAGGGTGCGGCGACCAACACAGGTCAGAACACAACAACCGGCCAAATTTCCGGCGACCTGTGAGGGTGGCAAGGGCCAAGGGTCGATATTATTCAGTGTATACCCTAAAACTTACTCCGATGGCGATGAGTCCCACACCGAGGTCGAAGGCCTTGCTTGTCGCAAACCCGGCAAGCTCGAAAAAGTATGTACTGTAACCAAGGATAAAGGTCACGCCTGGAAACATGGACTCATCGTTAGAATAGACGTCCGTTTCAACAGTACCTCACCTGTGCATTGTTGAAGCACGAACACCATCATGGCGACACCCGTGCGCCTCAGGTCTTCCCCTGAGCCATTTCAAGTCAAGTAATCTCATACGAGCATCGTATCAAAATGGCTCACCCTTGAAGCAGTCCAAGTACGTTGATGTCTCCGCATACGAGTCTTCAAGTTCGATCGTCTCTCGGATCTGCTCCCGCTGGAGTTTAGCATCGACCGTCGGTCCTCCGAGACGCACAATGACACTCTCCGCGTCATCGTAACGACCCCTGCGCACCAGCCACCATGGGGACTCGGGCGCAAATGGAAGGCCGATCAAAATGATGACAGGAAAGATCCACTGGAGAGCACTGAAGGAATGAATATCCATGGAGCATGGATACAGACAATACATCACTCACAATGGGAGTTTGTATGCGTAGGCATCCGTCCGGTCCCCGGTTCCCCGAATAACACCATTCGACATTCTACGGACGATGGCATCTTTAGGAACCAAGCACGAGAACATACACGAATAGCTTACAATTGACCAACTATGAATGAGTGAGCAATACAGTACAGCAGGTGAAGTGCAAACCGAACTCACGGACAATCCAGAGATTCACGGCCGCCGTCGTGACACCTCGCAGAGCGAGCGGAGACACCTCTGCACAATATCCGCCAGCACACGACAAATACATCCCTACGGCGCGAGCAATTCCTAAGGACTCGAGTGATGCAGAAATTAATTGATCCACTCACCGAGAGAAAACCCGTTGATGAGCTTCCCGGCAAGAAGCATGCCGTTAGCGTGCCTGGGAGTGAAGAACTGCACCAAAACCCCCACGATGGAGACTACGCATGCTACGGCGACGGCTCCACGTCGCCTACAACGAGCGCTCAAATGAGGTGATAAAGGTGGGCATGGAACAAGCCACGTACCCCAGCCTATCGGAGAACCAACCGAGGGAAAGACTACCAAACATGCCCCCGATGGAGCTAACGCTGCTGAACGCACTTTGCCAGCTTGCAGGGAGGACTGGCTGGCCTTGGTAGATGTACCCAAAGTCATTCCGGAACTGGGGAATGCTCAACAACCCACGACCGACCTAGTTTGTCAGAGTGCATGAGCCCCGGACGTGTGATCGCGAATGCAGGGGAGACATGCTTGCGAATCATAACCCCACAAGAGCACACCGATACATATGAAGACGCACCAGAGGAAGGCGCGCCAATAGACGCGCATGGCCTCGAGAGGTGTTAGAGCATGTTCGGTGGCGGCGGCCTGGGCGAGGAGGGTGAGATTGCCATGGGAGGTGCGCTTGTCGCCGCTGTCTGTCTTTGTGTGAGCCATCTTCTCTGGTGTTGCCTCTATGGCTGGGATCTAAGCCGAAGGAGATAGACGGCGACACAGAAGCGTTTATATATGGGACTAGGAGAAGCTCAGGTGACGAGATACGACACTGATGCGAGAAGTAACACACGCTCTAGTATGGGCGCAGCATTCTTACCAACCTCGGTGAGATGGCTGGCACGTACAAGATCCCAGAAACATCAAACTGCATGGCGAAGACACCTCCGCCTGCACTCCAAAACCAGGTGTTGTAGTTATATATATATTAAAGAAGGTTTTGTGGAACAATCCGTTGACCCCGTCGTATATGAATGGCTTGGGTCACTCTTGTGATAGTATTGCCGTGTAGTATCTGCCGTTATCTCATTATTTCATCCGGAACGGTACCGAGGCATTTGAATGTACGTACCAAAACCCTAAAGCGCCAACCAAATAAAGGGACCTGTGTGATCATGATTCGGGAATGAATTTGTCAATGTCTACTCACGAAGCACCCCACGGTATGCGGCCCATGTCTATTATCAATGAATAATCTTTATGAAGACATTCTACCTTGGGATTTCGGGTAGCGGAGGTGGCGGCCGACGAGGCGAATTCGTCGCGTCGTCATTTCGTGTCGTCACTCGAGTGTCGGAATTGAGGTACCTCGAGAACGAATGGCACAGTGACCCTGCGCGGCCACCCTCTACGTATCGACGGCAGTCCGTTGTGGTAAGGATGCGATTGGGGCGAAAACGCGGGGATCCAGGCGCACAGGTGTGGATGCGTCACACTGTCCTCCCCTACGTTCGTTCCTTTCCTTGTGTTGTGCTATTATGTAAGATTGCCGCTCGCGCGCGGGGACTGTGGGAACCCGGGTAACAGCGGGCCGAGCGACCACCCGCAGCACCGTGTCTTTCGAATCCTACGACGACCATGCCGCCTGCAAAGGCTGCTGCGACTCAAGGGTTCCGCTGGTGTGGCCTGGTAAATACGGAGCATCAGCAACAGATCTACTAGGAGTACTTTCTCCTACCTCTCCACGACGCAGTCGTTTCCTCACTTTCCTGGGCCCATGGCAGACATGGAGGATCAGTTTCGTTAACCCCCGCTTTCCGTCGTCTCCAATTGCTTAAATGCAAGCCCCCCTCTTCCACGGTACACAGTCCCGGCGCGCACGTCTTGCGTCCGTGTCTACCGACCGAGGTCGTTCTCGATGGCGACCGCACACCACATCAAGGAGAGCCCGGATCGCGCGATGCGCCGTACCGCAGAACTTGGCAACGCACGCCCTCCCGGGAGGACGGAGCAGCTACCATACTCATCGCACTTGTCCTGGACAGCCATGAATGTCGTGCCAGTTCGAGTGGAACCTGACTTGGGCCTTGCGGATATCACCCTGTCGGTATAAAGGAACGATCAGGGAGGGGGGCGACAAAACAGCGTCTCGGAAGTCGGAACAACAGGCTCGCGCACCCATAGCGTGTTTGTTCACTGGAGGGGGAGGGGCTTCCTTCCCCAACGGTCGTCTTACTTGACGTGTACACCGTCCCACTAGCTGGAGAACCAAACTCGTATCTGATACCCAAGTATATTTTATCTGTCCAAAAAGAAGTCGTCCGAAATGTAGGCACCGAGGAACGGTTGGGTGCAGTCACCTAATTACTCCGCTTCTCCATCAAAGATAGTTGCCATTCGCAAGGTCAAACCAAGGTATTGTCATTCATTCGCCTCGGCGTACACTTCACCCGGTTCGCGCGCTCCTCACTCCCAGCAAGTCCTCAACTTGAAGGCGACGCTCCAGTCATCGATTCTAGTTCTATTTTGATCTCAAAGATCGTTCCCGTCATACACCTGATACGACGCAAAATGCCTCGCAGACACCCGCCTTTCGAACAAGAGATCGAGCCTGCCAAAGTTCAGAAACAAGCAAAAAGAATCATCACGGCAACGACGCACTCATCAACGGTCCGTCCCTTGGTTTCGGGAATGAAGAAATACGCCCACACAGACCCGACGAGCGCGAGACCGCCAAAGATGAAGCCAACGAAGCCGCCCAGATCCGCCTCGTCGGGGTTCACACTAAATAGACGCCGTCAAACGACCGGACGCGCCTTGGGACAGGGAACCACGTACAGGTAAGGTACGACGATATTTGTCACCAAACCACAGAGCGAGTTGGTAAATGTCCCGATGCCGACCGTCTTCGAACGCAACTTTGCAGACGACACTTCGGCAAAGATGACATACGCCAGCGGGCCACTGTCCGTTTTTTTCGCGGCGCATCAAACACGTATAAACGGTTCGAGGAGTAAACAACTCACATGGTAACTTGGTAAACAAAGTTGTAAATCATCATCTAGGACATGCTCCCATCAGCCGACCAATCCACCAAGACCCCGTTGACGTAGTGACATACAAATGCAGAAACCGCCAATTTTGCACCCTCGTCCCTGTGTCCTATCCATGTAAAGCCGATCAAGAATAGAATGACGGTGGAAACAACCATGCCCCAGTTGAACAGGGTGCGATGACCAAAACGGGTGACGGCACAACAACCGGCCAGATTTCCGACGACCTAGAGAGTGGAAAGGGTAAAGGAACGACGTTATCTTATGTAGATCGCAAACCTACCCCGATAGCGGTGAGTCCCACACCAAGGTCAAAGGCCTTGCTCGTCGCAAACCCGGAGAGCTCGAAAAAGTATGTACTGTAACCCAGGACAAAGACCACACCTGAAGACAGACCGTCGTCATCAGAATGGACGCCACTCGGATGATACCCACCTGTGCATTGTTGGAGTACAAACACCATCATGGCGACACCCGTGCGTCTCAGATTTTCCCCTGGGCCATTTCAGGTCGAGGGATCTCATACGAGCATCGCATCAAAATGGCTCACCCTTGAAGCAGTCCAAGAATGTCGATGTTTCTGCATACGAGTCTTCGAGTTCGACTGTCTCCCGGATTTGTTCGCGCTGGAGCTTAGCATCGACCGTTGGTCCTCCGAGACGAACAATTACACTCTCCGCATCCTCATACCGACCTTTGCGTACCAGCCACCAAGGGGACTCAGGAGCAAATGGAAGGCCGATAAGAAGGATGATGGGGAAGATCCACTGGAAGGCACTAAGAGAATAAACTTTCCGAGCGTGGATGTGGATGACGCATTACTCACAATGGAAGTCTGTATGCGTATGCATCTGTCCGGGAACCAGTTCCTCGAATGACACCATTAGACATACTGTTAATGGAGTCAGAAGGAACGCGAGGCTGTGCGAATGCTCACAATATACCAACTATGAGTGCGTTAGTGGGTCAACGCGGCAAACGACATACAAATCGGACTCACGGACGAGCCAGAGACTCACAGAAGCCGTCGTAACTCCTCGCAGAGCGAGCGGAGACACCTCCGCACAGTATGCGCCAGCACATGACACATACATACCTGTGGCGCAACTCCTGAGCACTCGAGCGATGCAAAACAACGTCGATTCACGCACCGAGAGAAAATCCATTGATGAGCTTCCCGGCAAGAAGCATGCCGTTGGCATGTGTGGGAGTGAGAAACTGCAGCAGAACCCCGATGATGGAAATAACGCATGCAACGCCAATGGCTCCCCGTCGCCTATCACGACGTTCAAACAAGCAGATAAAAGCGGGCATGGGCCAAGACACACCCCAACAGATCAGAAAACCAACCGAGAGAAAGACCGCCACACATGCCCCCGATGGACCCGGCGCTATTGAACGCGCTTTGCCATCTTGCAGGGAGGACTGGCTGGCCTTGGTAGATATACCCAAAGTCATTCCGGAACTGGGGAACACTCAATAACCCGCCCCCGATCTAGTCGGCCGGAGGGCATGAGCTCCAGCGCAGGCGAGTGATCGTACATGCAGGGGAGACGGACCTGTGCATCATAACCCCATAGGAGTGCACCAATGCATATGAAAATGCACCAGAGGAATGCACGCCAGTAGATGCGCATGGCCGCGAGGGGTGTCAGGGCATGTTCAGTGGCGGCGGCCTGGGCGAGGAGGGCGAGATTGCCATGAGGGGTGCGTTTGTCGACGATAGTGGTCTCCTTCTCTGTCGTTGCCATGGCCGGGATCAAGCGTGCAGAGGGAGATAGACAGCGACACACAGAAGCGTTTTATGTATGCGTCCAGGATTAGGTCAGGTGACGAGATACGGCACTAGAACCACATAAGTACGAGCGCAGAATTCTTACCAACCCGGGTCAGATGTCCGACATGTATGGGACCCCAGAAATATCAAATGATAATTCTTCTGGCGCACCGGAACTCGGTGTTGTAGTAGGGCATTCGGAGACATAGCTTGGGCCTTGTGAACGATCTACAATCTATTGACCCTGCTGTACCTAATCAGCTTGTGCCACCGCTGTGATAGCATTCCCACATAGTATGGGCCGTCACCTCATTGCTTTCACCCGGAACGGTGTTGAGGTATACGTACCACTAAACCTAGGGACGTATATGATCATGGTCCGGGGATGCATTGAAGAAACGCGGGATTGCCAATGTCTACTTTGCGAAGTATGTCGTCTAGGTCTGTTACCCACAAGCTTGCCAACTGGAATTGAGTCGCAGGACCTGTAGATCACAAGCCATGTCAAGGTCTCATATGTCCAGCACAAACACGAAACGGTCCATACATAATTGATCGACCTGCACCCATCCCCACCCCACCTCGAAGAACGGGACTGGGGGCATTCCGTCGATGGAGTCATGGCGTCGAACTTCTGTGCCTCGTTGCCCACTGCGATCCAGCAGGGATGCATGCACCTACCAAGGGCACTACCTAGGAGATTGTGTTGTAGTACAAGAGTTCAGCCACGCTGCGCCAGCAAAGAGCCCGTTGCTTGATGTTTCCACCAAGCGTGGTGGTGGCCAGTGGCACTGTTAATACAGGCGGGTGGCATCGTCTTCTCGGGTTCTATATACTGCGACCACGCCTCCCGGCGCAGTGCAAGATCGCCACAGCGCTCCCGTTCTCCGCACACGCAACCAAGACGACGCGACCGGCATCGACGGCCAAGTATCGGAACTACCGCGAGTGCTCTCTCCTACCGCCCCATCTCCCAGCCGTCCATCGGGTCTGCCCACACACGCGCTCAACCCGTTCCAGAAGTGACCACGCTCGGCTCCCCATGCAATGACCACATCCCCGCGCACACGACCCCCCACGACAGCCCAGACGCGCGTGACGCGTACAAGCACCGGGGAGGCCACACGTGGGTCGCTGTGTCGAGGTACGCCAAAGACGCCCGGTCGACGCGTCGTACATTTAGCCTCTCCCTGGAATGGCACGCAGCTGGAATCGAGATGACCCTTCCCCGTAAACGCGAATGAAACGGCGTCTCGGAGAGCTAGTACAGCAGACGTGCGCAACCATGGAATGTTCCTGCACCGTACGAGTATACGTGCATTGATCTTGTCTTGTTTTGTCTGGAGAACTAAACTCGCACTTGATATCTTGTCCGCCCAAAAGGAAGTCATCTGAAATGTAGGCACCGAGGAATGGTTAGGTATAGGTAGCTAACTACCCCGTTTCTCTCTTCAAGATTGTTGCCACACCGAGGTATCGCTTCCGTTGCTCGTCTGCATGTCTTCCTGATAACACATGGTAATGTTTCGACGACTATCCTAATTCCACCACACCCCGCAAAGTTGAAAACAGAATATGAACGAGCATGTCAAAGTCATTTCATCGGGTATATGCATACAAGCAGCAGTAAGCATCATTCATGGCATACGTTTCATCCAGTTCGTGCGCCAACGGACGAGGCTCTAGTCATCGATTCTAGTTTCCTTTTGACCTCAAAGATCATTGTTCTCGTCGTACACCTGATACGCCGCAAAACGCCTTGCAGACACCCTCCTTTCAAACAGTAAATCAAGCCTGCCAAAAAGCTCAGATACAAGCAGAGATAAACATGTCACGACAATGACGCACTCGTCGACGGTCCGTCCCTTGGTTTCGGGAATGAAGAAATACGCCCATAGAGACCCCGCGAATGAAAGTCCGCCAAAGATGAAGCCGACAAAACCCCCTAGATCCGCTTCGTCGGGGTTCACGCTACACAGTTGCCATGAAACGTCCGGATATACCGCAGGACAGGGAACCACGTACAGATAGGGTACGATGATGTTGACCACCATACCGCAGAGCGAGTTGATGAAAATCCCGATGCCAACCGTCTTTGAACGCAACTTGGCCGACGACACTTCGGCAAAGATGACATAGCCTAGCGGACCGCTGCGTTTTTTGCTGGCGCGTCAAACATACCTAAGCGCTCGAGGCGTAGACAACTCACATGCTGACTTGGTAAACAAAGTTGTATATGAGCGTCTAGAACATCACCCCCGTCAGTTGACCGGTGGTAGGAACTCGGTGGAAGCATGACGCACGAACGCAGAGACGGCCCATTTCGCATTCTGGTTCACGTGCCCTATCCATATAAAGCCTATCAAGAGTAAAATGACGGTGGAGGCCATCATGCCCCAATTAAATAGGGAGCGACGGCCAAAACGGTTGACGGCGTAGAAAGCGACCAGATTTCCGACGACCTGCGGAGCGCGCTGACGCCTGAAACCACTTGAAATATCGTAAAACTTACCCCGATGGCGGTGACTCCCACACCGAGGTCAAAGGCCTTGCTCGTAGCAAACCCGGAGAGCTCGAAGAAATATGTGCTGAAACCCAGGACAAAGACGACACCTATGACACGATCTGGTTACCAGGGCACACGTCGCGTCCCATCCGATCCTCACCTGCACATTGCTGAAGGACGAACACCATCATGGCGATAATCGTGCGCCTCAGGTTTTCCCCTGGGTCGCTCAAAATCAGATGATCTTGTTTAGATACCCAGTTGGAAGATCTTACCCTTGAAGCAGTCCAAGTATGTCGAGGTCGATGCATACGAGTCTTCGAGCTCGATCGTCTCCCGGATCTGCTCCCGCTGGAGCTTGGCATCGACCGTCGGTCCTCCGAGACGAACGATGACTCTCTCTGCGTCATCATACCGACCCTTGCGTACTAGCCACCACGGGGACTCGGGTGCAAAGGGAAGACCGACCAAGAGGATGACTGGGAAAATCCACTGGAGGGCACTGAGAGAATGGATTTGTAGAGAGTACGGACGCAGACAGTACGGCACTCACAATGGGAGTCTGTATGCGTATACATCCGTTCGGTTCCCGGTTCCCCGAATGACACCGTTCGACATACTGAGTATGACGCCTTTAGGAACCAAGAGGTACCAAAGCGTGCACGAACGACTTACAATTGGCCAACTATGAATGCGTGAGCGGTGCACTGCAGCAAACGACACGCAAACCGAACTCACGGACGATCCAAAGATTCACGGCCGCCGTCGTGATGCCTCGCAAAGCGAGAGGAGAGACCTCTGCACAGTATCCGCCAGCACACGAGACATACATTCCTATAGGCAGTTCCTGAGCGCTGAGCATGCGAGTGATGCAGGACCACGTCGATCCACCCACCGAGAGAAACGCCGTTGATGAGCTTCCCGACCAGAAGCATGCCGTTAGCATGCCTAGGAGTGAGGAACTGCAACAAAACCCCGACGATGGAAATGACGCATGCGACAGCGACGGCCCCGCGCCGCCTACCACGGGTGCTCGAATAAGGAGATGAAAGCAGGCATGGAGAATATACGTACCCCAGCCGGTCGGAGAACCAACCGAGGGAAAGACCACCAAACATGCCCCCGATGGACCCGGCGCTATTGAATGCGCTTTGCCAGCTAGCAGGGAGAACTGGCTGGCCTTGGAAGATGTACCCAAAGTCATTCCGGAACTGGGGAATACTCAGCAACCCGCCACCGATCTAGTTTGTCATGAGCCCAGTGATCGCGAATGGAGGGAAGACATGCCTGTGAATCATAACCCCACAGAAGCGCGCCGATGGATATGAAGACGCACCAGAGGTAGGCGCGCCAGTAGATGCGAATGGCCTCGAGGGGTGACAGGGCGTGCTCGGTAGCGGCGGCCTGGGCGAGGAGGGTGAGATTACCATGGGGGGTGCGCTTGTCGATGTCTGCAGGCTCCTTCTCCGACGTTGCCATGGCTGGGCGTGGATTGGGGAGGGGCGACGCATGGATGGCGGTTATATATGCGAGGGGGAGGGGCGGATGGTCGAATGGGGTTCGGGTGCCAGCGCATTGACCCCGCTGTGGAGAACCTGGGGCTCGGATCGGAGATCGGCTGTGACGGCGCACATGACCAGGCGACCACGTGGTCACGTCCGAAGCAGTACGTCCAGCGGACGTCCGCCCCAGACGACGCAATCGTCGTGCTGACCGAGTCACGTCGTTACACCACCAGCCGCTCAAGTGCTCACACAGAGTCCTGTAACCCTCCTTGGCGCACTACGTCGACGACACTCCAGCCTAGAAGGAACATCCATGTCTCGGCGCGCATATATCTTCCATCTCGCCCGACTTCACGTCCGACAGCACGGCGCTCTGTGGCGCGGAGAAACGGAGAAATATTACGTGTTTGACAAAAGAAATGCATGCGGCGTTCCCCACTGGAAGATGCTCATCGACATCGATGAGACGCCTGTCTTAGATATCACCAATAGCATCTCTGGCTGCTGATCTGTCTCCGACAAGAATCCGGGACTGCAAGCGAGAAGAAAGAGGGGACTGTATGAAAATCCCCATCTGATTACCTGTGGTTGTGAAGCCAATCTGAACGTATTTTCCGCCCACCGACGGGGCGCATCCATACTAGCGGAACATGCATTACTTGGAAACGAGACATGCCATCGTCTGCTTACGAAGCACCCCACGGTATGTGGTTCAAATCTACTATTCACAACCTACCCGAATTGTATGTACCTCGACTCGTTACTGGACCTGGTGAAAAACCAGTTTTGACCGGCAGCACGGTTGAAGACACAGGCGCGCCTGACAACACCCTACGTCAAGTTGTGCGAGTCCCAGTGGAAATTCCAGCCGTCGAGAAGGTCTGTCCCACAGCGCTCGCGGATCAAATTATGCATGCGCCCACGTGCGCAGCCCCCGTCCGGAGCATACCAGCGGCACATGAGCGGGGCGATGCGGATTCGGCCACAATGCGATGTCGGTTCATGCACTGACCATGACGTTTAGGAACGATCAGAACGTGAACCCAAGGGGCGGTCGATGTAGGCAGGTGACAGGCAGTTGAGAACAAGTGGTCACGACCGGGATGGTATGTATAGGCGATATGATGGGGCCTAACGAACCGAGGCGGTGCAGGCGATGGGTTTGACTGCGCAAGGCCACGAGACCGGAGAAACATCGGGGAAATGCCGGAGAAACGTTTTTGCAATGAAACCGAACTCTGACTATACTTAGGATCAAGTCTAAGCGCCGTCACATGGACTGTCCCCGCCTTGATGTGGGGGAGGTCAGCCGAGTCCACGACGGCGTCGCGAGGCCGCAGGCCGCCGTTCTGTCGGTTAGGGCAACAACTCCTGAATGGCGGCAAAGATACGGCCCAATAGTTTGCCCAAGGCAAGCGCCGGTTCAGATCGCAGAAGCCAACAACGTTTACGCACGAGCTTCAAGCACGACTTGCTTGGTATGAAAACCAAGGATTCGAGGTCGCTTCGCTCACGAGGTACCACATCAACGTGGTCGCACTTGAGGCCCCCCCGCCATTCGCGGTGCTTGGTCTCCACGTTCGAGAGACGTATGTATCATCCCCAGACTGGATACGCGGGCTGTCATGTGGAACATGCGTTGGCTTAGTGAACGAGGTTCAGAGTTACAGTGTCATACCGAGTCGTCATTGGGTGCCATTCGGTCCCTGGGCCTGATCGACTGCGCATCCGTCCTATGTATAAGCATGCACAAGCTTGCGAGCCTCATGACACACTGCAACCCTGTCGGCGGGTACTTCACCGTCGTCGCTAGGTTGTACCTTTCACCCGTGGAAGAAGTGCAAACTGACCATGTCTCGTCACGGCCGACTACCATAAGCGGCATCCAAGCCTCCGTGTCCCGAGGGGAGGGTACATGCTTCCATCGATGGGCACGGAGGAGTCATTACCGCTGCAACTCGCCCGTCTAGTGGCAAGGAGACGCCGACAAGGTTTGGAAGATATAGCGGGCAATCTGATAGGATGGACTTCGCCGTCAGTCTAAAAAAGAAAGGACCAGAATGGAGTCACTGATTCCATGTAGGCACGGATGTGCACCGATTCGGCGAATGGGCCCACCCCCAGTAGATTGACTGCATCGAAACGAGGGCTTCCGGACCGCCTACACGGCTGAATGAGGAAAACGAGAGGGGGATCGTGGACAAGACATCATTTTCGTGTGCCCTGTGGCCATCTAGACGCTTGGCCTCGACTCGCTCCAAGCACAGGTATGCGCCAGACATGGGTCGAGCAAGTTGACACGAGCTACGTGCGAAGGGCTCGTACCCCGAGCTTAAGAGCGTACTCAGGGGGCTGTGGAGTCCAGAGGCGAACGAACACGAATATTTCCGGCCAGCATCTGATCTGATAACCATTTGCAGCAACTCCGGACTCGAAGCCATCTCCGCACTCACGTACGTTCCAGCACAGCCGAGATAGTGCACAGTGCGCTCTTTGATCGTGGCAGGCCTCGCCCGAGCACCGCTTTCAGAGTCAGCAGTTCTAACGTAAGCCAGGACTGGTTCCAATCACCTTGGCGCAGCGCACGTAAAGTGTCCATGATGGACAGCATCGCGAACAGCGAGCTCACACAGACACGCTAAAGACGACCGCTTCTGGCTACGGCGGGAAGCCAAGAATCAAGAATACTTTAGAACTCCATCGACGTTCTCATCCTCCCGTATCGCCCTTTATCGCCCTCCTTCCGCCGCATCAGCGAGTGCAAACGGGAACAAAAAAAGAGATGGACAGAGACTCGGGACGCCTCCTCGAACAGCTCCAGCTCGCCCGATATCGCCAACGAAAGGTCATCCAGCAACTCCAATCAGATCACACACGACTTCTCACCGACCTCGCCGACATACGTCAGGAGCGGGATGCGTTTCGGAGAGAGGCAGCGCGCGTGCGGAGGGAGAACGCAGAACTCCGGAACAGCCTCGAGGAGGCGTTGACCAAGTGTCGGGACTTTAAGCGGGAGTGGGCGACGCTGACGATGGACGGGTTGTGCACGACGGGTCCAGATCCCAGCGTGAGTGGCGCCGTAGGCGAGGAGGCCGCTGTTGAATCCATGTCTGCCAGGTGTCGAACCCGGCGTCCGTGACGCACGAAAGCCAGACCGAGTCGTCACAGACCACAAAGGCCACCACGACCGACAGTACTGTGCGTGTCTGGACGCTTGATGATTGTTCTCCTGGCTGTGCTGACCAGCATCAAGAAAGGGAAGCATGGCCGAAATCGCGCGCCTACCTGCTCAGGGAGCTTCCTCATCCTCTCGACGTGAGCTGCGATCGAGCAGCAAACGATGGACTTTTCAGCGATGCATGCCAGTTGTATGCGGATTACTGTATGACGTTGCTCGTAATCTTCGGACCGGGAACATGTTGCTAGTCAAACACAAGGATCCCGACGCTTTCTGTATTTTTGTTGCCAATAACCGATCGTACCCTATTCTTTCGTGTTCGTTGTCCAGCCAGCTGCAATGGTGTTCTGTTGCTCCCGTTCGTCACGACACAGCCATCCGCTCGTCATCCTGCACCGACTCGGATCCCATACCCAACGATCAATCGTCAGTCATGCATTGGATCAAAGACACGGGTGTCTGACGAAACCCCGACGAACGCGCCGCCGCTAGTCTGCATTCAGAGTTCTTTTTCTTGACATGGTCAAGCCATCGCCGCTGCGTGCGAGTCAGGCTCCCCGAGTCACCTCCAGGGGAGTCGGGACAAACGGGGACGGCTCGCTCCTGTGCTGGCATCTTCACCTCCATCACTGCCCACGACCTTGGGCGGCGGCGTCACGGCTTTTCGCTCGCTCAGATTTAGACCCAGATAGGCGTACTGTAGTAGCGGTTGCTTTCTGACATCGATGTGTTTCATGATGTTGTTTCCTTCGTTCAACCCCGACAGCCACCGTGCGTGCACGACCACCCCCGTCCAGATCCAAGGCCCGTGATGCACATATCCGGCGAGCTGCGAGACGCATTGCCATACTGACGCCAGACAACGCCATAATGGATCTTCCCGTCTTCTTTGGGCTCCAACGTGTTCGGTTGCGGCTCGCTCCCACAGTCAACCATGTCGCACGCCTCTTCGTCGAGTCCTGCGAGCTCGGAGACGGAACCCCTCCTACGGTCGCGATCCCGTCCCTCCACTAGAGAGGGCCCAGAGGACGTCGAGAATGGTCCGTGTCGCAAAAGATAGTTAATCCTGCTCATATTCAACCTACTAGCGGACGCGCCGCCATCGCTCAACGATGTACCCGACAACAAGCGACAGCTAGGTGGGCTACGCGCGCGGACGTGCAGGGCGAGTCGCGGGCGCTCATCGGTATTCTTGTCGCAGGGCTCCTCAGCGCCGTGTTCCTCATCTTCAACAGGGTGATCGGGACGGGGTGTGTCTTGGCTGTGTGCTCGGTGTGAGAGGCGCTGACGGCGTTCTCCAGGGTCTTTGCATCACCCGGTATCATTCTCAATTCGTCGGGGAGCGTCGGCATGTCGTTTTTCATGTGGATTCTCGGCGCCTTGGTCGCTGCCACTGGCACCGCGGTCTACGTCGAGTTTGGGACGGTAAAACACCGGCTTCGTCGCCAATGTTGTCTCATGTCGGTCTGGTATAGGGTCTTCCCCGGAGCGGAGGAGAAAAGACATACATGGAGTATCTGTTTCGGCACCCTGCGTTTTTGACGACGTGCGTCTATGCGGTGTATGGAGTGTTCAACGTGAGTCGTCTGTACGTTTGATCTTGTCTTGTCGTGCACCCCGTTGACTCTGGTCCCCCAGGCTGGGTTGTCCGCAGCCAGCGTGGTGTTTGGAGAATGTGGGCATTCACGCCGAGTGGCCCACAGATGCTGACACCCACTCAGACACGCTCCATGCGCTTGGTTACGAACGAACGGCGACAAGCGTCCGTGTGGTGGGATTCTTGTGTTCGACGTTCTGTCTCGTCGTGCACGGCGCATACCTCAAATTCGGTCTGCGGCTCCAGAATGTGCTCGGAGCGTTCAAGCTGGTCGTCTTGGTCCTCGTCGCTGGGTCTGGTTTCTTGAGCTTGATGGGCGTACCTGGTTTCGCCGTCGGGACGGAATACGATCAGCCCAACAATTACACTTGGCGGACGTTCTGGGAAGGCACCAACTTTGGGGCCAACGCGTTTGTGACTGGAATCTACAATGTCATCTGGTGCGTATCGCTCGTGTCGAAGACGTTTGCGAGATGACAGGACTGGTTGGACCAGGTCGTTCCTCGGATATTCCAACGCCAACTATGCCTTGTCCGAGGTCCGCAACCCAGTGAAGACGATCAAACTCGCAGCACCGCTAGGCGTGTTCCTCGTCACGTTTGTGTACCTGTCTGTGAACGTGGGTTACTTTGCGGTCGTATCCAAGGCGGATATGTTGAACGGGGGCACGATCCCTGCGTGAGTCGTCCTCACATTCTCTTCTCCACAGCTCATTTTTGCCAGTGCCTTGTTCTTCCGGAATCTTTACGGTCCTGCCACGGAGAGGGTAGGTTTGTCCCGATCCATGCTGGTGTCCGAGCTCATGCTGCGTTGAAGGTCCTTAGTGTCGTAATCGCCCTTACCGTGCTGGGGAACATGCTTTCCGTTTTATTCACCCAAGGCAGAGGTATGACGTCTTTGAGATGCACGTGAGCTGAATGCTTCATGTGGATGTTAGTCGTGCAAGAGTTGGGCCGTGAGGGGGTTCTCCCGTGTTCGTCGTTTTTCGCCAGCAACAAGCCGTTCAACGCACCTCTTCCTGGGCTCTTCACACAATACCTGGTTTCGGTTTTGGTGATGGTGTTTACGCCGCCAGGGGATGCCTATCTCTTCATCGTCAACTGTGAGTGCTAGTTGCTGGTTTGTCCGTCATTCATTCCGACGATTGGTCACTAGTCTTCACGTACCCGCTTTCGCTGTTTAACCTGCTCATCTCGGGGGGGCTGCTGTTGCTGTACACCGACGTCTTCAAATCATACAACTGGGATCCTCCGTTCCGAGCGTACAAACCCGTGGTGATGTTCTTCTTCCTATCGAATGTCTTCCTGGTTTTGGCGCCATTGGTGCCGCCATCTGCCGGCTATGAGCCCTACGAACACCTTCCGTATTATGTGAGTCCGCTTCCATCGCCGAACAGGAGATGAGATTGACGCGCCCTAGTCGCACGTCGCCGGTTCGCTCTTGATTGGACTGTTGGGTGTGGCGTATTGGTTCGTCGTTTTCCGGTGGCTGCCCGAGAGGAATGGGTACACGCTCCAGCAAGTGACGGTCATCCAAGACGATGGTGTTCCGCGCAACGTTTTCCGACGGATACCCAAGGGTGTGGAGCTGCATTAGACGCTGTCTGTACATACTATGGGCGCTGAATGAGAACGTTCATTATTTCTCTTGGCGGAACGTTCCGAAGTCCGATTGGGCAAACACAAGGGCTGATCCGGATCGCGTGGCCGCATTTTGCACTCAAGCCTGCACGGGATTTGAGCCATCCACAGGATTGGGTCGTCTCAGGCCTCAAATAATGCAGTAGCACGCCGGCCTGTTCTTCCCCACCAACCGCATCCCACCCGCCATGACCGACGACACTCACACCCTTTCGCCCACCGTGCGTGCGGCCAAGGACATCACATTTGGAAGCGTGCGTACTCGCCAAAAAAAAAAAAAAAGATCTCGACGATCTTGACGTGCATACAGATCGCAGGCATGGCCTCCAAAGTATTCGAACACCCGTTCGATCTCACCAAGGTCCGACTTCAGTCTCAAGTGCTGGACGCTACCGCAAGGTTCAAAGGGCCCCTGGACTGTCTCGTCCGGACTTTTCAAAACGAAGGCGTGCGAGGACTGTATCGCGTGCGTCTCTTTGTTTCGTATGTCTGTGGGCTGGGCCTCATGGGTGTGTTGCGTATAGGGATTGCCTGCACCGGTTGTGGGCGCCATGGTCGAAAATGCGAGCCTCTTTGTGTCGTATAGCCAGCTACAGCATGGCGTTCGATGGATCACTGCGCGATCGGCTTCTCAAGACCTGACGCTCGGTCAGCTCGCACTGTGCGGCGCTGGCGCTGGTGTGGTCACGAGCTTTGTCCTGTACGTCCATCCCATCCGTCCAGACGGCGATGGACAGGATCACAAACACGTTTTTGTAGGACCCCCGTGGAGCTCGTGAAATGTAAAATGCAAGTTCAGACGCTCGCTACGGGCGTCTCTTGTGCGTCTGTGCAGCCGTCCCCGTCCGGCGCGGTCGCCGTGCTGGGGCCAGCGCCCGTTCCGTCCCGGGTGCTCCCCGGGCCTGTTGCCGTCCTCATGTCTGTCGTCCGCAACGACGGCCTCCGCGGTCTCTGGCTCGGCCAGACGGGCACGCTCATCCGCGAATCGGGCGGCGGTGCCGCCTGGTTCGCCTGCAAAGAATTTGTGGCCACGCAGCTCATCCAGCGGCGCGCGGTCGCCACGGGCACGCTGGGACTCTCGCGCAAGGACATCCGTCCATGGGAGTCCGCCGTCTCGGGGGCGTGCGCGGGGGCCGTGTTCAACTTTTCGCTCTTCCCCGCCGACACGGTCAAGAGCGCGATGCAGACGGCGGAGGAGCTGCGGCCGCGCGGCAAGGGCGTCGCGCCGCCCACGTTTTTTGGCACGGCGCGGGCGATGTACGCCGCGCAGGGCATCCGCGGGTTTTATGCTGGCTGCGGGATCACCGTGGCGAGGTCGATACCGAGCAGTGCGATCATCTTTTTGATCTATGACGGACTGAGCGAGCGGTTTCCGTAGCGTTTCATTAGGGAATAGGCATAGTAGAATCGACTAGTCATCTTCAGGGGGTGGTTCTGCTTTGGGTAGGAGCGACGGAAAAATCTCGGGACGCGCACATGTCCTTTTCTCTCGTCAGACAGCTGGCGACCGCTCGCCACCGAATCGCCCGTCCCGTCCTCCAGCTCGACGCACCGCGCGCGTACGCCTCCAAGGCGAAGACCAAGTCGACCGCGTCGTTCGTCCCGGGATCCCAGCGGCTGCTCGCGTCGGAGGAGGCGCGGGCCGAGTACACCAAGACCGAGTCCAAGATGGCCGCCGCGGTCGACTGGTTCCGCAAGGAGGTCGCCGGGTTCGAGACGCGCGCCAGCGGGCGCGTCACACCCGCCCTACTTTCGCCCGTCCGCGTCGCAGCGGGTGCAGGTGCGGGTGCGGGTGTGGGTGCGGCGGGGCACGGTCAGGCGGCGACGGTCAAGCTCGAGGAGGTTGCGGCAGTCGGGATCAAGGACGGGTCGGTGCTCCTCGTCACCGTGTTTGACGAACGTGTTCGTGGCCCGTTTTTTCTAGTCCCTTCTCGCGCGCGCTTGCTGAACAGACGGCGCGCAGAACATGAAGGCGGTCGAGCAGGGGATATATGCCGCCAAACTGCCCCACATCGTCCCTCAGCGGCTCGATTCGCGGACGTTCAAGATACCTATACCCAAGTGGGTCTCCCCTTCGTTTCCTCTCCGCGGTTGTCGTGCGCGCGCGTGCTGACGTGGGTTCGGACAGACCGACCGTCGAATCCCGAAACACGCTCGTGTCCACGGCCAACCGCATGGCGGAGGAGGTGCGCGTCCAGATCCGCAAGCACCACCAGGCCAGCGTTAAAAAGGGCAAGTACGAGAAACACTCGGTCGAGCTCGAAGAGGTCCGTTTTCTCGGCGCCCCATCGTCGTCGGGGATCGCTCACGTCTCTTGCACGCGCTAGTTTCAGAAACTGTCCGACAAGCATGTGTCCGAGGTCGATGCGATCCTCGCACAGATGAAAAAGCTGACTGGCAGGAGCAAGTAGGCCGCGCCGGTATCAACGTGTATCTATAGTCATGTTTGCATCCTATCATCGCTCAGAACCTCGCATTTCTTTTCTTTTTTTTTTTTTTCTCTCTTCTTTGACTGTGGAAGGTAAGAAGCAGAGATCGCGTGCGGGTTGTTTCGACTGGCAACGCGCCTCGTGATGTCGCCATGCACGGTCTCCACGTCCTTACCCTATTGCACCCCATCGAGCGATCATCCTGCCTCTGAACACGCGTTTTCGGAGACTTTGATGTGTTTTCGAGCCTCGCAGAAATGGAGACCTAGGAGGTGCGCGATTCCGCCGAGTGTTCTGGTCGAGCCTACCGTCATGTCATGAAGAGGTTCACTAACGGAAGGAACGTCATCCGCGCTCATGGCATCCGCTTTCCGGATCAAAGTTAGACTCGGGAGTGATGTGGACGCTGGTCAGCGTTGCAATCCGGTTCCTGGAACCACAGTCCCACAACTTGAAGAGCCAGTGGATGGGCCACTCGATCCGTTGTCTGACAGTGACCCTGGTGTGCGCTCGCACGATTTGAGCGTTGGAAGAAAGTCGGCCCTCCGCATAAAGTCCCCAGCACGTCAACGGCAATATTGATGTACTATCCCTTCGGGCATGAGTACTTGAGTGGCCAAGGCGCACGTGCAGGTGGCCACATGGGTTGTAGTTTCGTGTAGATACAATGTACATATTCCAACTACCAATATTACAACAAGAAACATCTAAAACCGGCGATAATGCTACAGTAGGGGTGATATTGGGAGACAGGATGGGCTGATATGAAACTACGGAAAGTCGTCGCTCGTCAGCAATGGCTTCTGAAGATCTGCGTCCTCCTCGTTCAGGTTGCTTTCCACACGTCGCAGTCCGAATCGAGTCTGTACCGTCGAAGGCTATCAGCAACATATGTCAGTCGTCATTCTTACAGCCTACCATATGGAATAACCAATTGATAGGTTTACCTGATCTTCGCTCGCCCTGAGGGGCACCCGTGGGCTGAGGAATTGATGAGGTCGCATCGCCTAGTGTCTGATCCGCTCGTTCTCCAGAGCGAAACAACAGCATGATGAGGTTCCTCAAGCCAGCTACCGCATGCGAAACGAAGCGGGGAGTGGGGATATCCCATACTCGGGCATTGGGAGCTTCTGCTGCTGCTGTTGTTGCATTGACGTATACTGTATCCAGGGCATAGAGAAGAACACCAAACAGCATGAGCAAAAAGCCGAGGGGCGGCAGAGATGCTGGTATGCATGCTTAGTGGACGATATCAACAACCAACAGAATACAAAATAGCACACCTTCAGGGTGTAGTTTCCGTAGGAGAGATACCCCGCCCATAATCTGTATGGGGAAGATTGCGAGATGTCCAACCCGCCACACATTGAGGAACAGTCTGTCTCCTTGTGCAGAGCACATCCCTGCAAGAGTACAGCCGCTTGATGTACCAGATGAAAAGGCCCAGAAGACGGCGAAATTGTGTAGCAGATGTGTAGCTGGACCCAGGGAGAGTGCTAGTGAGGCGATGGGAGCAAAGTAAAAACAGGACACAACTGCGATAGATTTGAAGAATATACTGGATAGGCGAGTAGAAGACGGTGCTTGAGCCTCGACTGGGATCCGGAAGGGAAGCTCAGAGCTGGTACCGGTTGTTGGGGGCGACATGGTGGCAGAGGGAGGTGGACGCTAGAACCAAGGGGCCAGGGGCTTTATACGAGCGGTTGGAGGATTATATAATACATACACTCGGTACAAAGTGCTTGCCATCTGGGCTAGTTGCATTTGCAAGCAATCTCTAAAGAGGAACACGTACGAGAACAGCACGGGTCAATAAGGGAGTTCAGAGTAGAAAACGGACCCCATTTTGGAGCCATTTTGAGAATCGTTTTGGCAGACCCAAAGCCGCTCTGTACTTTGACATCCCCCGTTCTGACGTTCCAGCAACGGGCTGCGTTCACGTACGGGCATGTCATGAAGGAACGCCTCGCTGGCTGGTGTTCTCCGAGGAGGGGTCGACACGCCAGAGCGCCCGAGTGCATGTCGCTGTCCACAGAGCGTTGTATGTCATAGACTAGAACGCGACCTCTTCGAGCGGCTAGTCTTACTCTGCTGCAGGTGGATATTCAAACTCAGTTGGTATTGCCGAGAGCGGCCGTCTGGACATGCCGAAAACGACCTTGCAAAACCACTGGAGTCGTTTTGGATTTCACCGTCCAAAACGACTCTCAAAACGACTCCAAAACAGCCCCCATTAGAATAAATAGTAATTCAGGCATAATCATGTGCATTGCAACGCAATGGGTGTCCTACTGGGATAGTTGAAATTGCGCAATGTGCGTGCGGTCCTTCGTCGTTGCGCTCTAATAGACCCTTCCTGCAAAAAGACAAATAAGGGAGTGATGGGAACACTGATCAACATTGCAACCTCCCTATGAGAGATCCATCCCTTGTCTGATGACTTCATATCCTTTTAGATTTGACGATAGTGGTCTTTGCATGCGCTTGTGCGAGCCGAAAATCAGAGAAACAAAGCCAGTCCGCAGCGCAAGTGCCCACGACGGCTAGGCGTTCTACATGTTTGCGAGTAAGTCGTGTTGGTAGTATCTAGCATCTCAACAGGTTATTGCAGTCCCTCCAGGAATCGACAGTGGTCGATGCTGGCGTCGAGGTAGAAAGGCGACGGTTACTGCCTGTCCCTGGCTAGTCGCTGTTCCTGCATGACCTGGTGTCATACCTGGTGATCCGCTATAAGGTCATCAGAGGAGTGCCTGGTACGATATACGGAGCCAAGACGGACGGGTCCTCGAAGTGAGCGTCAACCAGAGGTACCATGAGCGCGAGTAAAACGCAGCTGCCATTCAGACGCGTTGAGGTTAAAGAAAGAATTAACGAGTATATGCGCACGTGCCACGTCAATGTGACTCACATCTTCAACTCTTCGTTTTCTCCACTACCACCTTCGCTTTCGACGTGCACTTTTCTTTCCCTTTGAGCCCTGCAGAAAAATTCGACACAAGCCACGAGTTATTAAATTGACAAGATGTAGCCTGGTTTGATTACGCAGTCGTTTTCCTTGTCTGACTGACTAATGCCAAATCCAGGGAATGACTGACAGGGCCCCGCGCGTTGGCAGATCCGACCAGACGCGCGAACCGGATTTCGTAAGGTGTCCCTTCATTCAGTGCGCTCATGTTCAACAACTCGTCCCACATCGATGCCAGCCATTCAACCTTTAGTGAGGTCCATCGAGATCAGTACTACAACGCGCCTTCCACAGTGCAGGGAAATCAAACGATCCACACCATCATCCACGGGAATCAGATTTTCCAGGACTCCCATTCGAGTGAGTGGTCGTGATCTTGACGATGCGGCCATCTGACACTATCACTTGTACACAGATCTTATCGAGGCACTCCAGAAAGCAAGTGCACCGAGTGCTGCCTACGACTCTGCCCAGCGCTATCCAGCCCCAAAGTGTATCGAGGGAACGCGCATCGAGCTACTCGCTCGCATAACGTCTTGGGCAGACGAACAAAACGAGAAACAGATATGCTGGCTCAACGGTCGTCCTGGCTCGGGCAAGTCTGCCGTGTCACAGACAATTGCAGAAAAGTATGCGAGCGAGAAACGTCTGGCAGCCAGCTTCTTCTTTTCGCGGAGAGACATCGAGCGACACACCACCCGACATGTCGTCCCGACGCTGACAATGCAGCTTTTCGCCTTCCTCCCGTCCATCCGTCCTGGGGTCATCAAGGCCCTGGAGGGCGACTATATGCTCCCGATGAAGGTCCTCCGAGAGCAGATGGAGAAGCTCCTGCTCGAACCTTTATTGACCGTGACAGAAACACCAGAGGCACCCATCATCATCATTCTGGATGCCCTGGACGAGTGTGACGACGAGGGCCTCGTGTCGGAGCTCATTGCGCTCGTCGGGCTTCTTCCTCGCAGGACTTCGCTCCCTCTTCGATTGCTGATCACGAGCAGGTCTGAACCTTGGATTCAATCGCAATTCCATCAGCCGGACATCTCGGCGCTCACGCTGTCTCTCGAGATTCACGCGTTCAGCGCAGAAGACGACATTCGCTCGTTCCTGCGCCGCGCTCTGGACGACACATACGACCAGCACCTCCAGGTGATGGGCCATCTTCCTCGACCATGGCCACCCTCGGAGGAGCTCGAACGCATCGTCAACAAGGCCGGCGGACTATTCATCTTTGCGCTCACGGTCGCCAAATTTGTGGGAGATCGGATGTACAACCCGGTCGAACGTTTGCAGGCCATCCTCGAGGACAAAGCCACAGGGTCTGCCGGGTCTGCATACACCGACCTCGACTCGCTCTACCGAGATGCCATTTCAGTCTTTCCCGACGCTGATGTCGCACGGCTCGTTCTCGGCGTCGTGTACTGCATGGCGATTCCATTGTCGGTGTCAGGCCTACACAAGTTGCTACATCGACCGGACGTGGATGCGAGACTGATCATCCCTGCCCTCAGCTCGGTCCTCCTTGCATCGGAGGACGGAAAACAGCCGATCCAGTTCTACCATGCGTCGTTTCGCGACTTCTTGATCGACCAGAAGCGGTCGCAGAAGTATGCGATCAATCCGGACGCGTATCACAGGTTCGTGGCACAGCTATGTTTCGACACCATGTCGAGCTCGCTGAGGCGCGACATGTGTGGGATTGGGGATCCTGCTATCGCGAACGACGAGGTTCGGGACCTCTCTGAACGTCGCCAGGCGGCGTTTGACGAAGCGGTCTTGTATGGCTGTCGGTTCTGGTCGCGTCATCTCTCGCAGCTTCCGAGTGACGGTGTTGCGAGCGAGGCGCTGTTGAGTGCACTGAAGCGGTTCAGCACCACGGTATTATTGTGCTGGATAGAGGTGCTGAGTATTTTTGGTGAGCTTGAGAGCGCCGTGGTGATGCTCCGGGAGGGTATCAGCTGGCTCAGGGTTCGTCTGTCCAACTACCGCCTTTCTTTTAATTGTCACTGGCTGACGATGGTGGCGCCCAGACATTGGGCGACGGAACCCCAAAAGATACGTTGACGCTGTTAGAAGATGCCGAGCGCCTCGTGGTACTGTACATGGACTGCATTTCGCAGTGTGCCTTGCAGGTCTACTTCACCCCCCTCTTGTTCGCGCCCTCGGGCAGCGCCATATATCCGACGTTTAAACACCAGGCACTTGGGGCGCTGACTCTACGTTCAAGGCGATCTCCAAATTGGTCCCCCTTGCGGAGGGACTTTAATTTTCGTACCCCCATCCACTCTGTCGTCTTCTCCCCAAGTGGAGAATTGATTGCTACTGCCGGCGTGAAGCAGGGCGTCCAGGTATGGAGCACGATCACGGGCGGGAACGTCGCGAGCCTTGGAGGTTCTTCCTCAACGTCGTTGCTTGTCCGTTTCTCTCCGTCCGGCGCCTTCCTGGCAGCCGCATTCGAAGGTGGTACTGTGACCATCTGGGACCCCAAGGTCGGGAGGGAGCATCTCAAGGATAAAGAATGTCATTCAGAAGTGATCACGTGTATGGAGTTCTCGACGAACAGCGCGCTGCTCGCATCTGGTTCACGGGATCGTGTCATCCAGGTTTGGTCGGTAGAGAGGGCAGAGCGGCTGTACCGACTCGCTTCTCACGAGGGAGCAGTCACAACTCTAGTGTTCTCTGGCGACTCGGGGCGGCTGTTCTCAGGCTCAGAAGATAACTTGATGATCATTTGGGATATGTCAACGGGAAAAGTTGTCCGTGGTCTAATGGGCCATCGGAAGCCAGTGAACTGCATCGCGGTATCCAAAGATGGGCGGCTCGTTGCGTCGGGATCGGAAGACAAGACTATCAAGACATGGGATATAGGTTCAGGGAAATGCACGGAAACATTCAAAGGACATCACACCGGGGTACGCTCAGTGCATTTCTTTGATGAGGACAAGCGTCTCGTCGGAGCTTGCGACGACACGATCATATCTTGGACCATCGGTCCGCGTGGAAAGCCCAGCACGCTCTGGGCTGCGGAAGGGTTTCTGAAAACGATGATGAAGCATGTCCCCTCGTGGCGGGCAAAGGCGCTTGGGTGGGGAGCGCCCAAATCTGTGCTTCGGCTTTTCCTCGACAATACTTTCACCGGTTCCACTCCACGGAGTCTGACGATCTCTTACGCGTCTCGGTCACCGACATTTGTGTTTAGCCACCGGGGCTACCTGTGCGCCGGCTCACTTCCGAATCCAGTGAATGCCGTCCCACTGACTTCCAGCGGCACAACAACCATGGTCGCCATCTCCTCTGACGGGAATTGGGCTGCGACGGCAGACCCTCTTGGGTCGCTCCAAATCGTCGATCTTAGCGTCCCGGGGAGAACGTGGGACGAACTGGAGGCGACCGCGAAATCAGAACCGCTCCGCGCGGCCTCTCAAATGGCTCCCTCTCCCACCGGCACGCGGTTCATCATCGACAGCATCTTCCAGTGGTACCTGGTCGATGCGGAATATCGCGCCGTGAAGAAAATTGACACGGGGATGATGGGATCGATGCGCGACGACGACGACATCCGGTTCAAGTTCTCCGGGGACGGACGGATCTTTTTCAGTGTCGTGTCGAGCCTGTTCAATGACGACAAGAGTACAGTGCGCGTGTATGACGCTGCGACGGGAGACCAGCGCGTACAGTTTTCAGGGCTGAAAAAGGTGCACGTCTTTGTCGCGTCCATTGACGGGGCATGGATCGCGTGCGGGCACGGGGAGGGGCAGGTGGATGTGTTCAACGTTGCCGGTGGTGGTGGTAGCTCGGGTGGTGGACGGACGAGCATGCGGGTACCCGAAGACGACAAAAAGTCGCCCGAGTCGCGTGTCGGCGTGCTCGCCTTTTCCGACGGCGACGCACGAACGCTCGTCGGGGGTTCGCAAGGCGGGGCCGTGTACGTGTGGGATCGCGCGAGCGGGGCGTGCACGGCCACGCTTCGTCCTCCCTCTTCTGCTTCGCCGGTCACGGCGCTCGCGTATGCCCAGGTTCCCCAGGGCAGAGCGACAGACGCGGGCACAGAGACGGACACGACCGGCAAAGACCGGTTCGCGATTGCGCTCGGGCGCAAAGACGGCTCGCTCGGCGTGTGGTACCCGTCGCACGAGGGCGATCACAAGGAGGTCGTGCTTGCCGACGGTGTGGCGACGCCTTCCAAGCCCGTCGACCTCGTCCGCTTCTCGAACCGCGCGGCCGGGTTGGGGCTCCTGTCGAGGGACGAGGACGGAGTTGTGTCCACGTGGGCTGTGCCCGTGCCCGTCGATGGTCGGACGACGGCGGACACGGGAGACGGAGACCCTGCCGATGGGGATGACAAGGCCGACGGGAGCGCTACCCAGGACGGTCGGACCGAGGTGGACGACGGATCTAGCCCCCGCCTCCTCACACGCTCAGACCCGGACGACGCGCCCGACAGCCTCTTCCACACGACGTACCGCGTCCGCAAGGATGGATGGCTCGTGCGCGCGGAGCCGGACGAGGGCTCGGGACCGAACGCGAAGGCGGACGCGCAGATGGAGCGACGGCTGGTGTGGTTCCCGCCCTCGGTGCGTCCGCGGGGCAAGGACGTGCTGTACGCGTACCCCAACGGCCTCATTGCGTTCTTTACCCCGTCCGAGGTGCTCGTGTTTCTCAAACTGGGCGAGTGACGCGTGGGGGAGGGTGTTGGGCAAGGGCAAAGGAGCGTGTATACCACCATGCCAGTGCATGCACGATACCAGTCAGACTTGCATGTGTCATCCATGTTGATTCGATACATGCTCCTTCGTCATAAGTAAATAAAAAAAACACTGGAAAGAACCAAAGGAAACATCAGTCTAAGAAAATCTGTGGTACAATGAGTGGCTATACATGCATTGGTATCTCTTCATTCCTTGTATCATTTCATTACTTATCATTTCCTTTACCCCTACTAGCTTTTGCTTTGTTTTTCCTTTGGCTCACTTGGATTGGACAGATAAGGACACATTGACATTGCATAAAATGTGGACACATGGATAACTATGAAAGGCACTACTTAGAGTCCAAGGGTGGCTTTGACAATGGTGATCTCCTCCCTCTGGCTTACAATCTCTGCCTTCACCTCACCAATGTCTGACTCCATTGCCTTGGTGGCCACCTCAAGTGCTTTTGCTGCTGCACCCATCACCTTCATAGATGACTCCATAGTCTTGAGTCTGTTACAAATGATCTAGCAGTGGGCCATTACTATTTCTTCTCTTCCACTATTGGCACTCCTTTCTTGATTCACTCTTGGGAGACAGCCTCTTGTATTCTAGGTTTGGACAGCCTCTGGCTGGATGACCAACTATATCCAGCTTTCCCCTTTTATCCACAGCTGGACAGTGATCCTTTTGATGTGTAGCAGTATGGTGTTTCTTCTCATGAACCTGATGTAGCAAGGTGTGCTCTCACACCTTCTATATTGGGTATTACACTTCTCCTATTTCATGGACATGTCACTCCCATAGCCATATCTGCTTACTATGACTGCATTTCCCCCTGACTTATACTGGATACCCTTTCACAATCTCCTTTTGTTGAGTACAGCTCTGTCCAGGTATTTATATGTGACTTGTATTAGTATTGTTCCTTTGTTAGTCCTGTG